>PISX010015906.1:0-47999 GCA_004024625.1 Mellivora capensis
AAAAAAAAGGTTATGTCACTAAGCAGTTATAGCTATAGCATTAAATTTTCTGGAGATGGTGGGAAAGAGAAAGGGAAAAATTGTATTAGCCCTTCTAAAAATTCTTTCCAATGAAAAATACAAATACAGGTCTCCTTTCCAACTACAGATATTTGTAACTCATTATTAGATAATGCTAGGCCATGGGTTCACTGAGGCTGAAGTCTTGACTCCCTTTTGGCCTCTTCTGATCATAACGTTCCTTTCTTCTTAGTCATTCGAATCCCACAGCAATGGATCGATATAAACCCATGGTAAACATGGAGAGAAGTCTCAAGCTGGATAGTTCCTTATATTAAGGTTTTGAATTATAATATCATATGCCCTACTCATATTCTTATTAAAGTAGTTATAGTTAATGTTTCATGAACAACATCTGCTGTTAATTCCTTGTATTTTTTTAAAGATCCCATTTATTCATTTGACAGAGAGAGATCACAAGTAGATAGAGAGGCAGGCAGAGAGAGGGGAAAACAGGCTCCCTGCTGAGAAGAGAGCCTGATGCGGGGCTTGATCCCAGAACCCTGAGATCATGACCTGAGCCGAAGGCAGAGGCCTAACCCACTGAGCCACTCAGGCGCCCCTGTTAATTCCTTTTAAAATGGACTAGGAGAACAACTATATATGTGTATTAATAAGGTTTACTAATGAGGCATCCTGTTTTTGGTTTTGGGGGCCCTCAATATTAGTGACTCAAGGTTGGAGAATGACATGATGTGGCTCTTCAAGACCTCACAGCTAACAGAGTATATTATGAATGATACAAAGGAGCTGAGCTCTGACAATGTCTCACTGGGACCAGACACAGGCAAAAACCTAAGAAAATCAAATCCCTGTCCAGAAATCTGTTTTCAACACTAATCACAGCCACACTTCCAGAATAAGAGAGAGAAGCCCTACTCTCCTAGCCACCTGCTCTTTTTCCCTACACTGCTCCTGTGTTTGCCTTCCTTAAACATGGCTTCTCTGTCCTTCATTCAAATTGCTCCTTGGTTTGCTTTGACCAATCAGAGCACAAAGTCAACAAGACGTCTTTGAGGGGTAGAGAGAGAGGCGAGAATTCTGGGGGCATCAGAGATGTTGCCTGTGAAGGACACTACCCTGCTATTCCCTGTTATTGGCTACAGGAAGCCAAGAAAAAGGGACTGAGTGTCAGATGAAGGGAGGAGTGAAGGACAGGAAACATCAAGTATATATATTTTTTCTTCTCAAGGATCTTTGGGGGCCTCTCTCTGAATGATGCAGGGAACTATGAGGGAAAGTGACAAAGCACTGTCACATGTAATTTGAAGTTTGCAGCAGGAGGACAGACTGAATGACACATAAACCTTTCTCACTGCCCTTGAATAAACATGCCACTAGTCCCCAACAGCACTTTATTGGAAAAAAAAAAAAACAGGGGACCAAGGACTTTGCATGGGATTAGTGGCCACGTCACAGCATCTCAAGAGAATAAGGGAGTGATAAGGGAGAAAGACATTTAGAGAAGCAGCCCAAAGCTCCAACTTTTGTTAAGTGCTCTGCTCATACCCATGAAAGTTTCTCCAAGACAGCTCTTGGCAGAGCCTTAAGCCAAATGAAAATTTAAGTTTCTTCCTAATAATGGAAAGCAAAGGGTTAACTAGATGACTGCTAATGCATGTCTCCAATCTTTCTTGGTCCTACATCCCCATCAGTAAAATATTAAACCCTAACAGGGTAACATTCAGCTAGGACATTCTTATACAGCCCTACCTACTGTCTTTATCTATTCTAATTGCCCAGTGCCCAATTAGACTATAGTACTTTTTAAGGCGATTTTTGAAAAGTAGTTTCCTCTCATGATTTTGCTTGAGATACACCACTCATGGATAGGAAGGCCTCTTCCAGACAGTCACTGGAGAGAGGTCTGGGGTGTTCACATGAAGCAAACTCCTCTATTTTACATTTGACAGCCCAGTGCTGCCAGCTATTTAAGGGCTGACAAAGTTAATAAGCTTGACTTGAAGGAAGACTTGAGGAAGAAGTACATGTAAGTTAAATACCAGATGGTTTAGGAGTCCCAGCAGGAGCCTATGGAGCCTCTACTCATCACCTCTGTCTTCCTCCATTGCTGGCTGAAGGGAGTTCTCATGGCTGCTCATCTCCACCAAAGCCAGTAGACCCCAGGAGTTCTACCTACTACTTCAAAAGCCATACAGATAAAAGTCTAGAAAACTTCAAGTAACAGCAGGGATGTGCTGGGTGGGTTACCAAGAGCAGATGAAGCAGCTGAAGCAAGAGTAGTGCAAAATAGTTAGCAGGGTAAGACCCACATCCCACATGGTTCCTTGAGACATGGAAGCATTTAGTGTCTCTGGTCACATGGCTATAGCTAGTTTCCTGCTGCCTTTTCAGTCCAGCTTGTGGTTACTGGACAAGGAGAAGCACAAAGAACAATGCCAACACCAGTCACTCACCTGTGCAATCTGAGGGCTGAGTGTGAGAGAGGCTGGGAATGTGAGAAAAGTAGCATCTAATGCAGACATTCTGATTCTGAAATAGAAGATTAAATTCATTCCTATAAGCCAGTATAGGAGGATCTCGGAAGTTCATGACTCCTGCATATCATCTCATAGTGTAGGTACAGTCTCTTTTTTAAAAGATTTTATTTATTTATTTGACAGGCAGAGATCACAAGTAGGCAGAGAGGCAGGCAGAAAGAGAGGAAGGGAAGCAGGCTCCCTGCTGAGCAGAGAGCCTGATGCAGGGCTCCATCCAAGGACCCTGGGATAATGACCTGAGCCGAAGGCAGAGGCTTTAACCCACTGAGACACCCAGGCGCCCCATGTAAGTACAGTCTTAACAAAGAGGCACAGAGATGGGCTGTAATTCCCAAACACCTTTTTTAGTTTTATATTATTCTGTCAGAGGCATTGTCCAGTCATAAAGACCTGGCTCAAAATGTAAAGGAAATTCAGAGAGACAGGTGTCTTACAAAGTGGGCCGTTATCAATGGTATAATGAAAACTGCGCTGATTTTGAAGCTAAATAAACCAGGGTTTAGATTCCAGATCTGCCACTGAATGTATACTCTATGACTTCAATCAACATGGTCTCAGTTCTCTCATTTGTTAAATGGGACTAATGATAGCAGCTATTTATGAAGGTTTAATTAAGATTAACTCAAACACTGTATATAAAGCCCCTACCACAAAGATCTGGCACATAATGGGTGCTCAGTGAATGGTTATTCACTTCTCCTACACTTTGCCATCATTTTTTTCTTGGCTTCCTGGAATATAAGGGCTTAAGTCACAGACACAGACATGGGCCCAGGAAGGCCAAAAAGTGAAGGGCGACTGATCACAACATTTCTTTTCTCCAAACTATGGCTAAAGATAAACCATTGCTGCCTTGTGGCTCTCCTTTAACAATCTGGGGTGTATAGAAGGGAAGTTAAACAATTCATTAAATCATAACATTTAATATGTTACTACAAGATGCAGGAGGGAAAATTTAATGACTTCTTAAGGCTCCTTGATCTGCTCTGTGCACCTTTACTCTGAAGACTTGAGCCAGGTGGGCTTGATAGCATATGGGCTTGTCAGGGTAGGGTATGCAGTGGGAAACTCAGCAGCCCTTCAGCTTTGCCCTACATGCTTTATAAAGATACCCACTCATGAAGAACTCATACTGACTGATCAGGGAAGTCTAGGCATTGAAGAGATGAGCTAAAAATCTTCATGCGTAGCCTTTTTTGAGTGAAGAAGAGAAAGACCAAGATAGAAGGATGCAAGCAGCAGTGTTGCCAAGCAGGCTGCCCTACTTACCTTGTCTCGAATCAGCCACAAAGTCTTTTCTCAGACAAGCCAAATGGAGTAGTGGCCTAAAGCTCAGACTTTACACAGAACTTAGTTCAGAAAATAGATGAAAGTTACAAATGCTTATTAAAGTCAATTTGTTCCCCTAAATAGGCTCTGCAGGTGCTTTAAGAAATGCTGGGGAAAAGCAAACATGTTACAAATGTGGCACAGCTTATATGTAAAATTGGAATTTCCAATGTTGAATTTACTTGAAGATAAATTAGAAACTATTTCTTTACAAAAAGATTCACACCAGAATTTTTTTTCAGTAGCACATTTTAGAAAGGCTTTTCTCCATATGCAACTCCTCATGAATGTACCTATTGAGCAAAGGCAGAAAGTTCTGTACAAAAATGGAAAGAAGTGGGGTGCCTGGGTGGCTCAGTCAGTTAAGCATCTGACTCTTGATTTCAGCTCACATCACGATCTCAGGATGGAGAGATAAAGCCCCGTGTTGAGCTTCATTCTGGGAGTGGAGCCTGCTTAAGATTCTCTCTCTCTCTCTGCCCTTCTGTGCTTGCTCACTCTCTCTCTATCTCTCCAAAAAAAAAAAAAAAAAGGAACGAAATGATGATATATGAAGAGCCAAGGAAAGCAAGCATGAATCAGACACAACTCTTTTCATTGAACTGCCTTCTCATTGGCCAACTTGCGTTAATAGCCAATCATTAAGAACAACTGAAAAAGTTACCCAAGGGGCTGAAATTTTAAGTGTGGTTCCTGAATTGTCTGTTTGGAATTAAACATTCCACCAAGTTGCTATGTATACCAGGATTTCTTGTAATAAGCATTATATTCTGTAGCTATACATTATTGTTAAACCTATTAAATACTGATTCTAGGGGCCCAGGAAGTCTACATGTGTCAACCATAGCTCTTTTGGTGATAGAGGAGAAAATATAATTTAGAAAGGCGAGAGGGAAATAAAATTAGCTTCTATTAAAATTAAAGGAAAGCATTAGCTGACTTCATTAAGACAAGTCAGAGCCATTAGGAAATCAAATTACATGTCTAAAATCATAAAGCCCATAGATGGAGCAATAAGTATGGAGTCTATCTATTTCCCGTCTAAATTTATCCAGTATTACCTCAAAACCCTGCCAGAAACATAATTCATTTTCTCATGCCCCCTTCCTAGACTTAGAGAACTTTATATAAGAGACTGTGACTATCCTATATTGTAAGACACATACAAGATTGTTATTCTGTGTTTATTCCTGGTACTGGATCCTAGCCAAAAACAGCCTATGCAATCAAGAGTAATTTCAAAATAAGCCAAGTTTTCATTTGTATTTTTTAAACATTGCTGTATCGGTCAGAGTCCCAGCAGGATATAGATGGCACATTCAAAGGGTGTAAGTGAGGAAGGTTTAATATAGAGGTCATTTTTACAAAGGGGTAGGCAGGTTAAGAGAAACCAACAAAGAGAATAAAGTGCCTGGAGACTAAGAACAGAGGGAAGCTGCTACCATGCTTAGGACTGAGGAGCCAGGGGGTGGGGCGGTGGGGGTGGCAGGAAGTGGTAGTACTAGAACTCAGTGAGAGCTGTAGCCATGAAATAATGGGGAAGGAAAACCCTACCCCAATTCTCTCTCTCTTCCCATCCATTGATCTTAAGCTAGTCCCTCCCATTAACTGAATCCAATAGAAGCCCCAGCTAGAGACCCAGGAGGTACAAAACCTAGAGCCTCCAGGGGTACAAAGCAAAGCAGAGAAGGGTGGAGAATGACTCTGCAAGAACAAGTGGAGAATAACCAGCGTAACTGTGAATCAGGATTCATAAGCTGTATCAACATGTCCTTAAAATGTCTCTTTCATCCATTTCCTCCATAAGTCACAACTCTTCTCTTCATAATCACTAAAAGACCTCTCCAGTTCTCTACTCTGTATGTCTCTTATTAATGTCTTATGTTCCTGTTCTTCCCCTTTACTTTTTTTTAAAGTAAGCTCTGTACCCAACATGGGGCTTGAATTCAAGACCCCAAGATCAAGAGTTACATGTTCTACTGACCAAGCCAGCGAGGTGCCCCTCCCCACCTTTACTCAATTTATTCTATGCCACAAAACTCCAAGAATGGATCTGGTAAGACAGAGCTGTCTTTCCAGGGTGCAGGAAAAAAAAAGAGACTGACAAATACCAAGCTGGAATTCCCTTTAGCAAGTGGGAAGAGGGAAACACCAGAAGACTTGGTTTATTAATCATTTTTATCCCTTTAAAATGAGATTTTCTAAAATTCTAACCTCACTACCCATTCCTTACCATCAGCATCACCACAACTATTACCACCACTCAACTGTCACTTTGCTAAAACCACACCTGCTAACCCCCAAGGTTTTTGTTTTTTTTTTATTTCATTTCTTTTCAGTGTAACAGAATTCATAGTTTTTGCACCACACCCAGTGCTCCATACAATGCGTGCCTTCCAAGTCTTGTGTCTTGACTCCTCTGAGAGCCAGTGCCACCATGGTTTCTGCAACCTCTTTCTGCTCCCCCCCCCGCCCACTGCCAGGAGTTAAGAGTATTCTGTAAGTAAGTAGAGTGGAATTATTTTTTTTTATTTTAAAAAATTAAAGCAGCATAGTAATAAGCCTACAGTTAATGGAGCTTATCATCATCTGTATGTAATCAGGGAAAGAGATCATCGAAGAGAGCCCTACTAAAACCACTGTCATCCCAGGGTGACTCCGAGCATGTCTAGGCTGTACCTTCTAGGGAACAACATCAGAGGCCTCACCTTGCAGAGTTAAATAGACCTCACTGAAGTAATCCAGCCAGTCACCAAACAGATAAATAGAAAACAACAATAACAAGCCCAGAGGGTGTGAGTGGGGCCATCCCCCAGACTTGCTATATTATCTAAATGTCCAGCTTCCATAAAATTTATGAAACAGGAAGGACTGACACACATAAAAGGAGAAGATCAGACAACAGAAAACAATCTATAAGATGGAACAGGTGTCCTATTTAACAAAGGCTTCAAGTAGTCATTAAAAATGTGTTCAAAGAAGTAAAGGGAACCACACTTAATAAAGGTAGTTATGATGAAAATGTCTAGTCAAATAGAGAATACCTATAAAGAAGTAGAAATTATAAAAGAACACCAAATGAAAATTCTGGTACTGAAAAGTACAATACCTGAAGAGAAAATTTCACTTGAGGAGATGTGAACTGACAGAAAAAATAATTTGTGAATTTGTAGATCAATAGGGTTTTGCCATCTGAAGAACAGAGGGAAGAAAAAAGAAAAAATGAAGAGAGTCTCATAGAAATGTGGGATACCACTATAAGGGCACCAACATAAGCATAATGGGAGTAACAGAGGAGAAGACAGAAAAGAGAAGAAAAAATGTTTAAAGATGTTTAAAGAAATAATGGCTCAGAGTGCCAACCTGGGTGGCTCAGTTGGTTAAGCAGCCAACTCTTAATTTCGGCTCAGGTCATGATCTCAGAGTCTTGAGATCAGGCCCCATGTTGAGCTCCATGCTCAGTGGGGAGTCTGCTTGAGATTCTCTCTTTCCCTCTCCCTCGACCTCTTCCCCCACTCATGCATGTGCACGCTCTCTCTCTCTCTCAAATAAATAAATAAATAAATAAATCTCTAAAAAGAAATAATGGCTCAAAACTTGCTAAATTTCTTGAAAAACATCAACACATCCAAGAATCTCAATAAACTCCAAATAGTATAAAAGCAGAGACCCCCAAACATACACATAATAGTAAAAGGGCTGAAAGACAAAGAAAAGGAGAAAATCTTAAAAGCAGCAAGAGAAAAATGGCTCACCAGTTAGAAGGGAGCCCCCATGAGATAAATAGCTGACTTCTCATCAGAAACATTGGAGGCCAGAAAGCAGTATGAGAACATATTCAAAATGCTCAAAAAAGAAACACCACCTGTCAACCAAGAATCCTATATCCAGCAAAACTATATTTAAAAAATGAAGAGGAAATAAAGACATTCCACATTAAAAAAAAAAACTGAGAGAATTCACTGCTAGCAGACCTGCTATACAAGAAATATTAAAGTAAGTTTTTTAGGCTGAAAGTAAGTAATCCCAGACAATAATTCAAGAGCACACACATACACAGGCACACACACATGTACCAGTTAAGGTAATTATGTAATTATAAAAGATAGTACAAATGAGTGACATCAGCTAAATGATGGAATAGACAGCTCCAAGCTTACATCCACCCCTGCCCCCAAAGAAACATCAAAAAACAAGCAGAAACTGTCAGAACCAACTTTGTCAGAATTCTAGAAAACAGTCAAATGTTTAAAGCAACCAAGCAAACACTTAATCAAGAAAAAGGCAATATAAAAAAGATAGGCAAGTTTCATGGCATTTTACTTGCCCTTGCCCCACATCCCCAACTCTCTGGTAGTGGCCTTGCCCTCTAAACAGTGGCAACCTGCATTCTCAATGTGGGACTATTGTCCCTGGTTCTGGAGGGAGCAGAACAGACTGTGTATGTCTGCTTTAACCTCTTCAGGGATACCTCAAAGACTGACATAAGGAACTCAACTCTGTTCTGCATAACACCAGACTCAGGCTAGAAAAGTGGTATGACTTTGCTCAAGAACACGTTAAGTTGGACTAACAACCCTCAGATATAGGGGGCAAAAATTATAGCTGAAGCATACAATAGACCACCTAAGGCATGGGAACAAAACCTGAAGAGAGCTTCTTTGTGAAACCAAGATATTCAAAAGCAGCTGTGCATCCCTGGCAATTTAGAAAGCCACATGCATGCCCAGGGCAAGAATTATGTTTAGAAAAGACCCAAGAATATGCTAAGGTTTCATCTTGGGCTGGTCCCTAGAATCAGCATAAGCCTAAATGTTGATGATGTGCCCTACAGAGCTAATCTGTAATGACTGAGAGAGGTATCATTTGTTTATTTGTTTTAGCTCCAGGAAGCCAAGGCAATCTCTGTCAAAATACTAGCTGAACACAAGCTAAAGAACAGAGATTTCAGTGAAGTGAAAAAGAATATATGTCTTTGCAAATTAGTTTGGGTTAGTCATTAAATAGACTACTATAGTCTTCAGCAATCAAAAAACAGCAAACCCTGGGGAAGAGGGAGAATTTCAGAGAAGCTAATAATGGAGGTGGGTCTTAAGGAATGGGAAGGCTTGCCTTTAACAGTGAGATAGAGAGGAGAGAGAAGAGAGCTTTTTCATAATTTTTTAAAGATTTTCTTTATTTGAGAGAGAGAAAGAGAGAGAGTGCATGGAGAGGGGCAGAGGGGGAGGGAGAGGGAAAGGGAGAGAATCTTTAGTAGACTCCGCACTGAGCAAGGAGCCCAATGTGAAGGCCCCATCTCATGACCCAGAGATCATGATCTGAGCTGAGAGCAAGAGTCAGACACAACCAATTGAGTCACCCAGGTGCCCCAAGAGGAACGTTTTTCACCATGGAGGAAAACAAGGTCAGTATGGAAAATACAATAATATCTAATCTTGGACCTCTGAGATACAAGACTGTGATTGTCCTTTGGAGAAGAAGAGCAAGGAAAAAATTATACCACTCATTATTTCCTGATAATATTTCCTGAAGCTCCAGGAAAACGAGAGTTACTTTCTCCAACTGGAAGGTTATCCTTTCCATTAGTTTGGCAAGGGCCGAAACTATTTCAGTAGCTCTTCTTGAAGTGGACTAATACAAATGTTGGGAGTTAAGAAGTAGTTACTACCTGATGGTAAAAATAAGACCTTGGCCCATACTCTAGTTTATAGACAGGGGAAAAAAGGCCAAGGGAGTGTGACTTTACCACCAAATATATTAAGAATCTAGAAGTTGAGCTAGGTTTTAAGAAAAGGTTTACATTTTAGCTTTTCTTTTTTTTTTTTCTTTATACCTTAGCATCTTTTTAGACAGAGAGGAAAACAAGTTATATGATACTGAAAATACCTTATCAATATGCCCTTTTAGATACCCTCACACACTAAAGATAAAAGATACAGATATCATTATTTGATCTTCTTTGTACATGGATCTATAAATATCAGTACCCTCTTGAAACACAGTATGATTTTTAAAGATTTGTTTATTTATTTCAGAGAGGGAGAGAGAGAATTCTAGAGTGCACACATGCGTGACGTATTCAAGTAGGGAGGGTCAAAGGGAGAGAGAGAATCCTGAAGCAGACTCCTTGTTGAGCAGGGAGCCAAGCATGGGGCTCCATCCCAGGACCCCAAGATCATGACCTGAGCCAAAGTCAAGAGTCGGTCACTTAACCAACTGAGCCACCTAGACATCCTGAGATACAGCATTGTTAATGAAGTAAATAAAGTCTAACTTTGATGTAGTGCTTTAGAATTGACAAAGCATTGTTAGGTATTTGATTTAATCCACACAACAACCTTATGCAGCAGGTATTAATATTCTCAATTTTGTGAATGGTGCATTCAAATAAATCCCCAAGTGGCCCAAATCCACAACAAAGAAGCCACTAAAATTCAAATCTAAATTTCCTGCCTTCAAATTAACTCTATCATTTATCCCTGACTGCATCTTCCTGTACCTATCAAATCCTACATATTTTACCTCCTAAGCAGGCCTCAAATCTGTCCCCTCTTGTCCATGCTACTGTCACTGGCCTACCTAATCTCAGCTCTTGTTATGTCTCACCTGAACTGTTGCAATGATATCTTAACTCTTCTCCATCCCCACTCTCATCTCCCTAAAATGTGTCCTTCATGCAATAGCTAGGTATTACCTAATGCAGATCTGAACATATTTAATTTAATATCCAGCAAGTGAAAATGGAAGAATGAGTCAAAACTTGGCACTATTTGAGTTTAAGTGCACTGACACATTATTATGGGGACTTCAACCATGTAGTGCCATGCAGTGCTTCGCTCTCTGTGGGTCTAGGCATTCAGTGGTTTTACAACCTTTCTGGGAAGACAGAATTAACATTCTCAACACCAAAGAAAAGGAGCCTATAATAAAGTGCTGAACTGCATAGAATTAAAAGCCAGAATGTATGACAAAGTATCACAGGCTTTATTCTCTTAGTTTGAGAAGCTACTTTGAAAAAGAATCATTTTTTAAAGTTAAATAACTAGCATATATTCCAAGTGGTCATATTCTTTGGTTTTTCTTTTCATCCTTAAAGCACACTCATACACCCAAACACACACAATGCTGTACAATTCCATTAAGATCTCAAGCTCATTAATGAGAATGGTACCTCTGATGGAAACTGTGATTGCTTTCCTCTAACACTGTCACACTGAGTGCTACCATCTCTATCCTCAGCCCAAATGGCTTTTCAAGTTGCTGAAGGGAGTTTTTCCTCATCATCAAAGTGATATGCCAGCCTTATAATAACCACTGCCTGGAGACAGGAGCTAACAATCTATTACACCAAACCCCAAGAATCAATTAAACTATTTTATTGAATCAATGAGTCAAACTTTCATTGAGTATCCCTCTAAAACCCTAAAGCACAGCCATCCTTTCCTTGGATATCATTTATCTTAGGGTTTTTCCTCCTTCTAAATTCCTCATTTTCTGTTTTGGCAAAAAAAAAAAATGCACGGTGTATTTATTTGGTAGGCCAAGAACATGGCTGTTAGCATAAGACCACTAAATACAAATTTTAGTGAAGAAGAGAACCATATGACAAGGGTGGCAGGAGAAAGAAATAAAATATCTATATCTAAGAACTTGATTATTCTAAAATTATTAAGAAATACTTAAAATACACCAAAATATCACAAAGCCTTCTTTAAGGAAACAAAATTGTACAAGAATAAATGAAGTCTCATGCCATGTTACTAAATGTGAAGGTTTGATATTACACAAATGTTCATTTTTCCAAATTATTCTATACATTGAACACAATTTTAAGAACAGTGGAATTTGGGGCACCTGGGTGGCTCAGTGGGTTAAGCCTCTGCCTTCAGCTCAGGTCATGATCCCAGGGTCCTGGGATCAAGCCCTGCATCGGGCTCTCTGCTCAGTGGGGCGCCTGCTTCCCCCCCTCTCTCGGCCTGCCTCTCTGCCTACTTGTGATCTCTCTGTCTGTCAAATAGATAAATAAAATCTTTAATAAAAAGAACAGTGGAATTTACTCTAGAACTTAAAATTAATCTTGTGCTCATCAGAAAGAATAAATGCAGAACCCAGAAATTGCACTGCTAATAATTTACCCCAAAGATTCAAATGTAGTAATCTGAAGGGGCCGTGCATCACAATGTTTATAGCAGCAATGTCCACAACAGCCAAACTGTGAAAAGACCTGAGATGTCCATCGACAGAAGAATGGATAAAGAAGATGTGGTACATATATACAATGAAATATTACTTAGTCATCAGAAAGGATGAATACTTACCATTTACATGGACATGGATGGAACTGGAGAGGATTATACTGAGCAAAATAAGTCAATCAGAGAAAGACAATTATATGGTTTCACTCACATGTGGAACATAAGAAATAGGGCAGAGGACCACAGGGGAAGGGAGGGAAAACTGAATGGGAAGAAATCAAAGAGGGAGACAAACCATGAGAGACTCTGAACTCGGGGAACCAAACTGAGAGTTATAGAAGGGAAGGGGTGGAGTAACCAGAGGATGGGTATTGAGGAGGGTACGTGTTGTGATGAGCACTGGTTGTTATATGCAACTGACGAATTACTGAACTCTACATCTGAAACTAATATGTTGGCTAATTGAATTTTAATAAAAAAGAATAAATGTGATCCATCAGGAAACTGTGTGAAAGAAAAAGATTAAAGGGTACTTGTATTACAAAATAATTTTAAAAGTATAATACTACCACAGAAAGAGCTCAATGAAACACAATAGAAACTCTTTAGAGATACCAAATATATCTAATATAAATATATGATTAAAATGTCATGTCAATTTAACATGAAAAGGAAAGTTGTCATATGTGTTGTAATATAAACCAGCAAACCAACAAAACCTTATTATATAAGGAAAAATATTATGAAGAATATTGAAGTCAAATGACAAAGCAGGGGGGCAGAACCTACTATGTAAACCACCATTACAAATCAAAACCTTTTCCCCAAATTGGTAACTATGAATTCAAAAAAGAAAAACAGAGGGGCGCCTGAGTGGCTCAGTGGGTTAAGTTGCTGCCTTCGGCTCAGGCCATGATCTCACGGTCCTGGGATCGAGTCCCACATCCAGCTCTCTGCTCAGTGGGGAGCCTGCTTCCCTCTCACTTTCTGCCTGCCTCTCTGCCTACTTGTGATCTCTCTCTGTCAAATAAATAAATAAAATCTTTTAAAAAAAAAAAGAAAAACAGAAGGGAAACAAACATGAAACCAAGTTAAAACATGAAAAAATTCAATCTCCCAAATAATAAAGTGATGTAAATAGAGACAACTTTCACCTATTAAACTGGCAGAACCATATGAAATTATAACTAGTGGAGGGAATGGAATGAGGAATGGGGACACTGATAGGCTGAAATTAGGAAAGTAATCTGGCGAATCTCTGGAGGCATTTTGGTGGCATGAACCAAAAAACCCTAAAAACATATATCAGCCTAGCCACAGAAATTCTGCTTCTAGGAATTTATCTCAAGGAAATAATCATGGAAATATATAGAGATTTAGCTACTAGAATGTTCATTTCAGTGTTGTATGTGATACCGAAAATTATTTTATCTTCTTTTTTATTTCCTTTACCCTAAATTTCTACAATGAAAAGTGACTTTTGTTACAGGAGATAAATAATGGTGTGTTTATGAACACAGTTAAATACATAAGAGGGGGGCCATCATGATTTAAAGGGAAGAGCACTGGAGTAGGCACCAGAGATTAGAGATCCCAAAACTAGATGCACCTTAGAAACACCTGAATAACTCTTTTTTTTAAAAGTTATTTTTATTGGAGAATGTGTTAGTTCTGGCTTCTAGCCTCTATTACTCGATTACCCATCATCCTCATGGCTATTAACAAGCCAGACTCTGTGATCACCTCTTCTATCCCGTCATCATTCCTGACATGCAGAAGAGAGCTACCATTTAATTTCTTACTGATGCTAGTGCCCCTCACACTAACTAGCACATTCCTGAGGACCTTGGTGAATGATGAGTCCTTCGGGTTCCCCTGTAGAACATAACTCTCTGGTGGGTTTTGTGGCCCTATGTAATGTATCTCACTTTCCTGAGCCTGTTCATTCCTTCCTCTACCCCCTGCTAGAGAAACACTGGGATCCAGTTGCCATAGCATGAGCTCTATCTTTCTCCAGGGTTCTAAGAGACACACTAAGTGAATTTGTACCAGGCACAGAGGTCCTTGCTAGGATGTTAAATCTCCTGCCCTAAGAAAATGCCCTGAGTCCATTCATTCTCAATAATCCAATCTTGCATTCCAGGTCCCTTGTAGAAGCACCCTTAAAATCCAATCCCAGGGAATAGTATGGCTTCTACAGGACATGCTAGCAAATTCTTTCTAGCTCCTTCAGTGTATAATCCTTTTCTTCCTTATCAGACCCATCACATCCTGAGTTAGGTTATGCTGGGATTGAACTCTAGTTGTTGGTCTGGCAAACAGGAGAGGAGATGAGGCATCTCTGAGGACTGAGGGGTACCTGTTGCCTTGCATTGGAGAAGATTTCAGTTTCTTCCTTCATAGGAGACATGCTAGCTTTTACTCGAGAATGGTGGACCATTTCTGTAAGCTCAGAGGGGTTTAGGGGGAATCTACAGAGCCAAAATCTTCAAGAGCATCCTCTCAGATGTCCATATCTCATGTTTCAGGGACCCTTCCAAAAACGGATCTAACTTTGGCTGACAATTCAAACATCTCTGGAGCTGCAGGATCTTAACTAGCAGATCCTGAATTTATTCCTCAACTCTGCCTGTTTTCCCACTGCAGGAGGTACAGTCCACTTTGCAAACTACCAAGAAGACTTGCTGGCTCTCACACATAGCCTTTAGCTATTTGTTAACCACCCTTAGTTTCTTATAATCTCTCTGCAGGGTATTAGTGCAGCTGTGTAACAACCAGCAACTCCTACTGGACCCCACCAAAAAGTAAAACGTCAGCTCTTCATAAGGTATTGTTAAGAAAAGTGTACAAGTGACATTCACAAAGACAAAACATATTCTGGGCTATAAAACAAAGCCCAACAAACTTAAAACAAGTCAAACTATACAAACCATATTCTCTAACTGTAACAGAATTAAACTAGACATCAGAAAAAGAAGTATTCTAGACTATGCAGCCATCAAAAGAAATGAAATCTTGCCATTGGCGACGACGAGGATGGAACTAGAGGGTATTGTGCTTAGTGAAATAAGTCAATCGGAGAAAGCCAACTATCATATGATCTCCCTGATATGAGGAAGTGGAGATGCAATGTGGGGGATTTGGGGGGTAGGAAAAGAATAAATGAAACAAGATGGGATCGGGAGGGAGATAAATCATAAGAGACTCTTAATCTCGCAGAACAAACTGAGGGTTGCTGGAGGGAGGGGGGTCGGGAGAGGGTGGTGGGGTTATGGACATTGTGGGGGGTGTGCTGTGGTGAGTGCTGTGAAGTGTGTAAACCTGGCGATTCACAGACCTGTACTTCTGGGGCTAAAAACACATTATATGTTTATTAAAAAATTAAAAAAATAATTTAAAAAAGAAAAAGAAAAAGAAGTATTCTAGAAACTCCCCAGAAGTCAAAATGGAAATCACAAAGGAAATGAGAAAATATTCTGAGTTTTAGTATAACAAAAACACAACATAACCAGAATTTGTGGGACATAACTAAAGCAGTACTGAAGGAAAATTTATATTTGAGGTTTATACCATAAAAGAAAGATTTCACATCAATGATCTAAGATTTCACAAAAGAAACAAGAAGAGCAAACTTAAGAAAAATCAAGGAGAAGGAAAAATATAAGATGAGAGCAGTAAAATTGAGAAACAAAAACAGGTGAATCAATGAAACCAAAAGCAGGTTCCTTTAAGAAGTCAGTATAGGGGCACCTGGGTGGCTCAGTCAGTTAGGTGTCTGATTCTTGATTTCAGCTCAGGTCTTGATCTCAGAGTTGAGAGATTCAGCCCAGCATTGGCTCTGCACTGGGTATGGAGCCTGCTTAAGATTCTCTCCCTCTCCCTCTGCCACCCCCGCCCCTGGCTCACACTTGTGCACGCTTTCTCTCTCTCTCAAAAAAAGTTATGTTCTAAAAAATCGTAATAAATATAGTCAGTATAACTGATAAACTAGCTGAACTGTCCAAGAGCAAAAGAAGACATCAAGTACAAATACAAGGAATGAAAGAGGGAAAATCACCATAGACAATATAGATATTAAGGGGACATAAGGAATACTGTAAGGGAACCTGGATGCCTCTGTTTGTGGAGCATGCAACTCTTGACCTCATGGTTGGGAGTTCAAGCCCCATGTAGGGTGTAAAGATTACTTAAACATAAGATCTTTTAAAAAATAAGGAATACTACAAATAACACTATGGCAATATATTTAACAACTTAGATGAAATGGATAAATTCCTCAAAAGATGTGAACTTCCAGGGTTCACTGAAGGAAACACAGATAACTTGAATAGTGCTATGTTATTCAAAGAAATTGAATGTGTAGTTTTAAAACTTCCAACAAAGAAGAATTCTGGTCCAGATGGCTTCTCTGGCAAATGTTATCACACGTTTAAGAATAATAACAATTCCACACAAATTCCTCCAGAATATATAAACAAAGGAAACCCTTTCTAACTCAATTTATGAGACCAGCATTACACTGTTAAGGAAGCCAGACAAAAACATTACAACAAAAGAAAATTATACAATATTCCTCATAAACATAAATGCAAAAATCCTCAACAGAACATAAAATAGACATGGAGCACAAAAATAGAATCCAACAATACATAAAAAGGATAATGTATCACAACCAAGTGGGGTTTACCTCAGAAATACAAGACAATTTCAAGATTCAAATACCAACCAGAAGAATTCACCATACCAACTGACAAAACAAGAAAATCCTATGGTCATCTCAATATATGAAAAAAGAGCCTTTAACAAAATTTTACACCCATTCATGCTTTTAAAAAAGGAAAAAACTAGAAACCTAGTAGTAGAAAAGAACTTCCTCAACCTGATAGATTATCTCCAAAAATTTACATTTCTCCACTGATGATCTATTTTTACTATTTTAGCCACAGAGAAAGTTTATTTTTCAATTTATACTGAACAGTGACTTTTACTCACATCCTAAAAATTTACCCATAAGCTTTTGAAATCTTGGATTAATGAGGAATATGCTAAGCTTATCAGCGATTAAACACCACATGAGGCAGTCTAGAACCTCTTCAGCATGTGTAATTTTTCCAGAAAATAAACCTATGTCACTTCATCTATGGAGACAGACATGTGGCCACATGAGCTGGTATTGGAGACCAGGAAGTCTAACAGCATTTTATTTAGACTTCCATCCAGTCCTTGAGTGAACATCCAGAACTTGAGTGAACACCTCAAGTTCACCCATGCTTTCTAAAGTATTTGAGGTCTCCAATCAAAGCTTTGCTTTGACAAAGAAACATTAATTCACTTCTTGTTATTATTGCCCTCTGCAGCTACTTAGGCTTAAGTACTTAATATTCTGTTGAGTCATTTTCCAATCTTCCATCCACTGTATATTTTTCAAGTATCTCCTTCTTCTGTGGTTATGGTTTATATGTGTCTTATTCCTTCATTGTTGTTTTAATGGGATTTGGGGTGGCAGCATAAATATGGATATGTTTTCATGTGCCCCTTCTATAGCTTTATTGTGGTATAATTTCTATAGCATATAATTTACCCTTTCTAAATACAGATTTCAATGATTTTTAGTTAATTTACAGAGTTGTTCTACTTTCTTCACTACAGTCTAGTTTAAGAACATTTCCATCACTCCAACGTTTCCTCATATCCATGCATAATCAATTCCCATTCCCAGAGCCAGTCCCAGGTAGCCAGCTGTTTTCTATTCATTTCTTCTGAAAATTACATATAAATAGAGTCATATAATACATAATATTTTGCATTTGGCTTTCTTTCATTTAGCATTGTTTTTGAGGTTCATTCATGTTGCAGAATGTATAAATAGTCTGTTTCTTTTTACTAATGAATAGTTTTGCATTGTATGGATAATCCACATTTTAATTTATCCTTTCACCAGTTGATAGATATTTGGATTGATTATAATTTTTAGATGTTATGAAAAAAAGTTTCTATAAAACATTCCCTCATAAGTCTTTGTGGGAACATGCTTTCATATCTCATGGTTAGATATCTAGGACTAGAATTGTTGTGTTGTGTGGTTTGTTTAGGATTAACTATCCAGGAAACTGTCAAACTGTTTTTAAAATTGGCTGCAATATTTTACATTCCCACCAGCAATGTATGTCCATTCTAATGGTTATCATTGTGGTTTTAATTTGCATGTTCATATTGAGTAATGGCATTGAGAATTTTTCATGTATTTATTTACCATCCATATATAATTTTGCTGAAATGTCTATTTGAATATTTTGCCCATTTCTTAATTGGCTGTCTTCTTATTATTGAGTTGCAAGAGTTCTTTAATTATTCTTGATACTAGCTCTTTAGCAGATATATGACTTGCAAATATTTTTCTCCCAGTTTGTGGGTGTTGTCTATTGAAGCATAAAAACTTTTTACTTATATAAAGTCCAATTTATCCATATTTTCTTTTATGGATCATGCATTTAGAGTCATATTTAAGAATATGCTTTGGGGCGCCTGGGTGGTTCAGGGGGTTAAGCCTCTGCCTTCAGCTCGGGTCATGAACTCAGGATCCTGGGATCGAGCCCCACATTGGGCTCTCTGCTCAGCGGGGAGCCTGCTTCCCCTTCTCTCTCTGCCAGCCTCTCTGCCTACTTGTGATCTCTCTCTCTGTCAAATAAACAAATAAAATCTTTAAAAGAAAAAGAATTTGCTTAGGCATGATGCTCCTGGGTGGCTAAGTAGGTTAAGCCTCTGCCTTGGCTCAGGTTATGATCTCAGGATCCTGGGATCAAGCCTTGTACCAGGCTCTCTGCACAGAAGGGAGCCTGCTTCCCCCTCTCTTTCTGCCTGCCTCTCTGTGTACTTGTGATCTCTCTTTGTCAAATAAACCAACAAAATCTTTTAAAAAAGAAAAAGAATTTGCCTGGGGAGCTTGGCTGGCTTAGTCAGCAGAGCATGTGACTTGATCTTAGGGTTGTGAGTTCAAGCCCCACATTGGGTGTGGAAATTGCTTAAAAATAAAATCTTTAAGAAAAAAAAAAGAATTTGCCTAATCCGAGGTCACAAAGATTTTCTTCTAAACAGATTATAGTTTTGCAACTTACATTTTGGTATGCTAGAGTATGAATTGCTTTGTATGTATTGTGTGAGGTAAATGGTATAAATTCTTTTTGTTGTTGTTGTTTGCATATAGTACCCAATCGCTCCAGGACCATTTGTTGAAAAGACTCCCTTCTCTATCAAACTGACTTTGCAACTCTGTCAAACATCAATTGATCACAAATGTAAGGATATTTCAAGAATTTCAGTTCTGTCCCATTAATTTATATGCCTATCTGTATACCACTACCACACTGTCTTTACTAAAGTAGCTTTATTTTTAAGTTGGGAAGTGTGAGCCCTCAAAATTTGTTCTTTCTATCATTTTAGTTATTCTGGATTCCTTGCATTTCTATATGGATTTTGGGGATATCTTGTCATTTTCTGCCAAAAAGCCAGCTGAGAATTTGACTGCAATGTATCTATAGATCAATCTACCACCTTAACCACATTAAGATTTAGAATCCATGAACATGAAATGTCTTTCCATTTATTTAAATCTTCTTTAATTCCTTACAATAATGCCTTCTAGTTTTCAGTGTATAAGACTTGCACTTATTTTGTCAAATTTTTTCCTAAGCGTTTGTTTTCTTTTTGATATTATTGTGAATGAAACATTTTTAAAATTTTATTTTCAGATTATTCATTGCCTTACATGAACTAACCCATAATGGTCATTCCCAGCCCTTTCATGTCAAATGCTAGCTGCATGTAAATGTGCACAGATATGGCTTCTAGGACTATGTGCAATAACTCCATGCACCCTCTTCCTCTGAAATCCAAGGCCCAATGCTTAAGAATTATTTTCTTATAAATATAAACAACTGGATACATAAAAGTGTGATTTAAAACTAGAGCTTTCTGAATTTAGATTCAGATTTTTCAGAAATCTAGATTGTCTTAGTTGGTTTAATTCCTGACAATCAACTTTTATTAGAGAATATAGTTAGGTTTTAGAGTTATGATAAGTAGACAGGCTGAGAGATGGAAATAAAATCATTCAGACTGGATAGATCTGTGTAATATTCTATGAAACTGGTCTTCACTTATGATAGTAGAGTTCTTGTTATGACATAATATTACAAAACTTTTTACATGTTTGTACACAACTTATCAGTGAGCTATGGCCACAGTAACATTATGTGGCAAACAACCACAAAATCTCAGGTGCATAAATAGTAAACATTTTTTTTTAGATGACAACACTGTGAGTAGCTAGTCTAGGCTGGATACCATAGGACAGATCCACTAATCACAATTTTGCTGGTGCATTCATCTCAGGATTGGTTTATCTACGTTGGGCTCAGCTGGGCAGCTCTCATTTCAAATGTGCTTGCTTACATATCCAAGGATTGGTTGATCTAATTTGGGATAGATTGGGCAGCTCTGCCAATCTCAGATTTGCTTTCTCACATAGCTGGGAGTTGTCTGATCTAGGCTAAGCTTTGCTATGGTAGCAACTCTGCTCCACTTCTCCTTCATCCTCCTTTGGAGTCCAGTGGGCTGTCCTGAGCTCACTATGTTCTTCTGCAACAGCAGATATCCAAGAGCAAGCAGAAACATGCAAACCTCTTGAGCCCTAGGTCTGGAACTGGATCACTTACTTTCATCTTATTCTGTTGTCCAGGGCAAATCACAAATTTGGGCTTGGGATTACACTGCTGCGACATACACATATGGAAGGATGAGGTTTGAAGCAAATAACACAATCCTCAATAAAACTTTAAAGACTTTTGAGAGTCCCTCAAAATTACTTTCAAGAATGCCAACTCAGTGTCAGAGTCACAGACTACCAAAAATGTCTTTGTATTTGTGCCTTTGTTCTACTTTATACAATTTAAGTAAATACATATATTTCTAATACACGGTTATGCCCTAATACGCAGTATGCCCTGAACCAGAGACATTTATTTAAATAATTTGATAAGAAAAACAAATGGCTCTGTGCTTTTGAAACTGTGCTCTAAGCATTTATTAGCTATTTGCACATTGTTCCCTCTGATTTTTATCCAGCTCTAATGGATGTATGTTTCCACACTCCCTAAGCCTCTTGTGTTGGAGAGACTCTGAAAGAGATGTTCAGCAGTTGGTATATGATTCCTAGTTGGCAAGATTCCAGTAATCACTAAATTGTAGAAAAATATCTCAGTCTATCACAAAAAGAAAAAAAAATCTGACATGTTATTAGACTGTACTTATTTAGTAAATTATATTGGGAGCAGAGGGAAATTGCATTTTTGGAACAAATATATCAAGAAGCTAGTATTTTACTCTAATTTGTAGCTTGACTATGGTTTTCCAGTCAACTGTGACTAGGAATTTATTTCACTCAGTGAACTCTAAATATAGAAAAAAATGAAAAACAAGAACCAATTATGTAAATTTGAAATTTCCTACAAATCTTTTTCTTTTAGTCAAAAGCCTAACAATATCTCATAATCTGAAACACTATAAGAAGTCACATGATACCTAGATAATATGTCTACAGAATGCTATGGAACCTAGGAGAATTGTGAGTTTTGGTTATAGTTAGATATATGTTTGGAAAGAAGAGTTGGCTCAGTACAAGTTCTAACATATTCACAAATCTCTTGATCCACTAGGGAACTGGTCACATAGCTCCTTTTAAATCAATTCATTTTACCTGCTTATTGGGTCCTCTGATTTATAAAGCCCATGACAAATGCTATGGACATCCAGACAGTTTTGGAATACCCAAGCCTAAAAAGGGAGAGAGAAACCTAGAGAAATACTAATGAAACAACTTATATTTACTGAGCATTTGTTCAATACATACTGAGTGTATTAATATGTGCCAGGCACTGTGTGAAGCATGTTAGCAGTATGTCATTTAATCCTCACCACAACCCTATGATGAAGGTATTATAATTATTTCCATTTTACAGATGAGGAAACATGGGCTTAATCTGGTTAATTAACAGGTGCATCCTTTCATAGCTATTAAAAAAAGAGCTTTAATTTGAACACAGTTTTGTTAAACTCCTATTAACCACCATTGTCCAATAGGATTAAGTATTCCTAACTAGAAATAAAGTCCAATAGGCTCAAAAAGAAGTGATATATTAAATACCAAGTAAGGGAGCCATAAAGGGGTGGGTGCAGTGAGCAAGGGAATTTTAGGCAGAGGGATATAGAAGCAAAGCTACTCTACAGAGTAGCTTTACAGAACATATTCAGGCAATGACAAGGAAAATTCTATTATGGTTCATGGATTCACGGGTGTAACTTAGGCATTTACACTCAGAAAGGGTGCCAAAACACATAATGGGTAAACAACTGTCTCTTCAACAAATGGTGCTGGGAAAAAAAAAAAACTGGATATCTACATGTAAAAGACTGAAACTGAGCCCCTGTTTCACACAATACATAACAATCAACTCAAATAGATTACGGACTTAAATAGAAAGCTCGAAATCAAAAAACTACTGGAAGAAAACAAGGAAAAACCCTCCCTGACATTTGTCTTGGCATTGATTTTTTTGCTATAACTCCAAAAGCACAAGCAGCAAAAGTAAAAATAAACAAGTGGGATTATATCAAACTAAGAAGCTTCTGCACAGCAAAGGAAACAATCAACAACACAAAAAGGCATCCTATAGAATGGAAAAAAATATTTGCAAACCATATATTTGCTAAGGAATTGATTTCCAAAAGATATAAGGAACCCATACAATTCAATGCCAAAAATACAAATAACACAATTAAAAAATAGGCAAAGGACCTAAACTGACATGTTTTTAAAAAGAAATTCAGGAGAGGAGCAAGATGGTAGAGGAGTGAGAGACTTAAATATCATCAGGTCCCAGGAGTTCAGCTAGATAGTTATCAAACCATTCTGAACAGCAACAGATTCAACAGGAGATAGAAGAGAAGAAGAGCAGCAATTCTAGGAACAGAACATCGACCACTTTCTGGAAGGTAGGACATGCGGAGAAGTGAATCCGAGGCAACACTCGGGAAGATAGACCATGGGGGGAGGGGCTGGCTCCCAGCAAGTGAGAGAGCAGCACAGCACAAAATCAGGACTTTGAGAAGTCTGCTCCATTGAGGGACATTGCTCCAGAGGCTAAGCAGGGGTGGAGCCTTTGTGGGGACAGTGTGTTCTCAGGACCTGCAGGGTCACAGAAAGACCAGGGGTGTCTGAGTATGGCAGAGCTCCCAAGTATGGGAGCAGGGAAGCCAGCTGTAGAGATGGAACCGAGGAGGGGGCTCTCAGATCAGGGTTACCTTAAACTGTGATCCAAGGCACAGTCGGACCACTGCTCTTTGAATAGGGACCCCACAAGTGGCAGAACCAGGAAGACTCAACTTCCTCCTCTGGAAGGAGCAATGTGGCAGGAATCTGCTGGGTTTGGGACTCCAAACGGGGCCAAACACTAGAGATAGAAACGCTCAGTCACAGACCAGGTGAGCGTGGAGTGAGGTCGGAGACCAGGGAGATGGAAGAGATTGACTGCTTTTCTCTGAGGGTGCACTGAGGAGTGGGGCCCCAAGCTCTCAGCTTCTCCGGGCCGGATATTGGGAGGCTGCCATCTTCATTCCCTTCCTCCAAAGCTCTACAGAAAGCATTCAGGGAACAAAAGCTCCTGAGAGTGAACCCAAGCAGATTACTTAGCCCGGTCCCTGGCAAGGGCAGGGCAATTCTACCTTGCACAAAGACGTTTGAGAATCACAGCAACACACTCCTCCCCCAGAAGATCAGCAAGACCATCCAGCCAAGACCAAGCTCACCGATCAAGGAGAACTGTGGAACTTGAGAGCTAAGGGAAAACCACACATAGAATTCATGGATTTTCCCCCATGATCCTTTAGTCTTCCAAAGTTGATTTATTTTATTTTTTTTCTATACTATTTTTTAAAAATTTTCCTCTTTCCTATTTCAACGTTTTTAAACTATTTTATCTTACCAACACCTTTATATTTTCTTATTTCAAATTTTATTTTCTTTATTTTTTTAGCATCTTAATTTTATTTTTTTCAGTGCTCTAAGATTCACTGTTTATGCACCACACCCAGTGCTCCAGGCAATACATGCCCTCTTTAACACCCACCATCAGGCTCACCCATCTCTTCACCCCCTCTCCTTTCTAAAACCCTCAGTTTGTTTCTCAGAGTACAGAGTCTCTTGTTGTTCATCTCCCCCTTCAATTTCCCCCAATTCACTTTTCCTTTCCTTCTCCTAATGTCCTCCATGTTATTCCTTATGCTCCACAAGTAAGTAAAAACATATAATTGACTTTCTCTGCTTGACTTATCAATACCTTTTTAAAAATCTTTTTAAATTTTCATTGTTATAGTCATATTTTATCCCTTCATTGTATTTAACCTTCTTTTTTTGTATACATATAGGCTTTTTGTAAATTACGGGATACAATTTCTTCTAATAGATCAAAATATACCATGAATCTAGTGCATGGTTTTGTTCTAGTCTCCAGCCTGATCACATTTTTCCTCTTTTTTTTCAACCAGCTTTTCATCAATTCCTCTTTTAGAATCCTTTTTAATTTTCATCTTTACAGTCATATTCCATCCCTTTATTGTGTTCACCCTCATTTTTGTATATATATGTTTTTCTTTCTTTAAAAATTTGGGAGGTAGTTTCCTCTAACAGACCAAAATACACCCAAAATCAAGCATGTGGTTCTGATCTAGTCACCAGTCTAATATATATATATTGTTTTCTTTTTTTCCCCCTTTCTTTTCCCCCCATTTTGGGTCTCTTCTGATTTGGTTAGTGAATATTTTCTGGGGTCGTTGCTACCCTTTTAGTATTTTGTTCTCTCATTCATATATTATTACCTGGATAAAAAGACAAGGTGGAAAAACTGACCACAGAAAAATGAACAAGAGACAGTACCAATGGCTAGGGACCTAATCAATATGGACATTAGTAATGTGTCAGAACTAGAGTTCAAAATGATGATTATCAGGGTGCTAGCTGGGCTCAAGAAAAGCATGGAAGATATTAGAGAATCCTTTTCTGGGGGAATAAAATCCCTTTCTGGAGAAATAAATAACTAAAATCTAACCAAGTTGAAATTTTAAAAAAGCTATTAATGAGGTGCAATAAAAAAATGGAGACTCTTACTGCTAAGATAAATGAGGCAGAAGAGAGAATTAGCGATATAGAAGACCAAATGATGGAGAATAAAGAAGCTGAGCAAAAGAGAGACAAAAAACTACTAGACCATGAGTGGAGAATTTGAGAGATAAGTGATACCATAAGATGAAACAATATTAGAATAATTGGGATCCCAGGAGAAGAAGAAAAAGAGAGGGGGGCAGAAGGTATATTGGAGCAAATTATAACAGAGAATTTCCCAAATTTGGCAAAGGGAACAAGAACCAAAATCCAGGAGGTACAGAAAACACCCTTCAAAATCAATAAAAATAGGTCCACACCCCATCATCTAATAGTAAAACTTACAAGTCACAGTGACAAAGAGAAAATCCTGAAAGCATCTTGGGACAAGAGGTCTATACCATACAATGGTAGAAATATTAGATTGGCAGCAGACCTATCTATCCACAGAAACCTGGTGGGCCAGGAAGAAGTGGCATGATATATTCAGAGCACTAAATAAGAAAAATATGCAGCCAAGAATACTATATCCAGCTAGGCTATCATTGAAAATAAAAGGAGAGATAAAATTCTTCCAGGACAAACAAAAACAAAGAATTTGCAAACACCAAAGCAGCCCTACAGGAAATATTGAAAGGGGTCCTCTAAGCAAAGAAAGAGCCTAAAAGTAACAGACCAGAAAGGAACAGAGACAATATACAGTAACAGTCACCTTATAGGCAATACAATGGACTCAATTCATATCTCTCAATAGTTAACCCAAATATAAACGGGCTAAATGCCCCAATAAAAAGACACAGGGTATCAGGATGGATCAAAAAACAAGACCCATCGATATGCTATTAGAAACTCTACAAGAAACTCTTTTAGACTGAAAGACACCTCCTGATTTAAAGTGAGGGCATGGAAAACAATTCACCATGCTAATGGACATCAAAAGAAAGCCAGAGTGACAAACCTTATATCAGATAAATTGGATTTTATGACAAAGACCATAATAAAAGATGAGGAAGGATACTATATCATACTCAAAGGGTCTGTCCAACAAGATCTAACAATTTTAAATATCTATGCCCCTAACCTGGGAACAGCCAGTTATATAAACCAATTAATAACAAAATCAAAGAAACACATAAACAATAATATAATAATAATAGGGAACGTTAACACACCTCTCACTGAAATGGACAGATCATCTAAGCAAAAGATCAACAAGGAAATAAAGGCTTTAAAGGACACACTGGACTAGATGGACATCACAGATATATTTAGAACATTCCACACAAAACAACAGAATACACATTCTTATCTAGTGAATATGGAACATTCTCCAGAGTAGATCACATCCTGGGTCACAAATCAGGTCTCTAGTACCAAGAGATTGGGATCATTCCCTGCATATTTTCAGATCACAATGCTTTGAAACTAGAACTCAATCACAAGAAGAAAGTTGGAAAGAACTCAAAGACGTGGAGGCTAAAGAGCACCCTACTAAAAAATAAATGGGTCAACCAGGAAATTAAAGAAGAATTTTAAAAAACTCATGGAAACAAATGAAAATGAAAACATAACTGTTCAAAATCTTTGGGACACAGCAAAGGCAGTCCTGAGAGGAAAATATATAGCAATACAAGACTTTCTCAAGGAACAAGAAAGGTCTCAAGCACACGACCTAACCCTACATCTAAAGGAGCTAGAGAAAGAACAGCAAAGAAAGCCTAAACCCAGCAAGAGAAGAGAAATAATAAAGATCAGAGTAGAAATCAATGAAATAGAAACCAAAAGAACAGTAGAACAAATCAATGGAACTAGGAAATGGTTCTTTGAAAGAATTAATAAGATTGATAAACCCCTGGTCAGACTTGTCAAAAAGAAATGAGAAAGGACCCGAATTAATAAAATCATGAATGAAAGAGGAGAGAACACAACCAACACTAGAAATACAATTACAAGAACATACTATGAGCAACTATCTACCAGCAAATTTGACAATATGGAAGAAATGGACGCATTCCTAGAGACATATAAACTACCAAAACTGAACCAGAAAGAAATAGAAAAGCTGAACAGATGCATAACCAATAAGTATATTGAAGCAGTCATCAAAAATCTTCCAACAAACAAGAGCTCAGGGCCAGACGGCTTCCCAGGGGAATTCTACCAAGCATTTAAAGAAGAATTAATAACTCTTCTTCTGAAACTGTTCCAAAAAATAGAAATGGAAGGAAAACTCCCAAATTCATTTTATGAGGCCAGCATTACCTTGATCCCCAAACCAGACAAAGACCTCATTAAGAAGGAGAACTACAGACCAATATCCTTGATGAACATGGATGCAAAAATTCTCACCCAAATACTAGCCAATAGGATCCAACAGTACATTAAAAGGATTATTCACCATGACCAAGTGGGATTTATTCCTGGGCTGCAAGGTTGGTTCCACACCCACTAATCAATCAATGTGATACAATACATTAATAAAAGAAAGAACAAGAACCATATAATACTCTCAATAGATGCTGAAAAAGCATTTGACAAAGTACAGTATCCTTTCTTGATCAAAACTCTTCAAAATGTAGGGATAGAGGGTATATACCTCAATATAATCAAAGCCATCTATGAAAAACCCACAGCAAATATCATTCTCAATGGGGAAAACCTGAGAGCTTTTCCCCTAAGGTCAGGAACATGGAAGAGCTGTCCACTATCACCACTGCTATTCAACATAGTACTAGAAGTCCTAGCCTCAGCAATCAGACAACAAAAAGAAATAAAAGGCATCCAAATCACCAAATAGTCAACTTCTACTCTTTGCAGATGATATTTTATGTGGGAAACCCAAAAGACTCTACTCCATAACTGCTAGAACTCATACAGGAATTCAGTAAAGTTTCATAGCATAAAATAAATGGACAGAAATCAGTTGCATTTCTATACACCAACAGCAAGACAGAAGAAAGAGAAAGTAAGGAGTCAATCCCATTTAAAATTGCACCCAAAACCATAAGATACCTAGGAATAAACCTAACCAAAGAGGCAAAGAATCTGTACTCAGAAAACTATAAAGTACTCATGAAAGAAAACAAAGAAATGGAAAAACGTTCCAGGCTCATGGATTGGAAGAACAAATATTGTGAAAATGTCTATGCTACCTAAAGCAATCTACACATTTAATGCAATCCCTATCAAAATACCATCAATTTTTCTCGGGGCGCCTGGGTGGCTCAGCGGGTTGGGCCTCTGCCTTCGGCTTGGGTCATGATCTCAGGGTCCTGGGATCGAGCCCCGCATGGGGCTCTCTGCTCAGTGGGGAGCCTGCTTCCCCCTCTCTCTCTGCCTGCCTCTCTGCCTACTTGTGATCTCTGTCTGTCAGGTAAATAAATAAAATCTTTTAAAAAAAGATTTTAAAATACCATCAATTTTTCTCAAAGAAATGGAACAAATAGTCCTAAAATTTATATAGAACCAGAAAAGACCTCGAATAGCCAGGGGAATGTTGAAAAAGAAAACCAAAGTTGGTGGCATCATAATTCCAGACTTCAAGCTCTATTACAAAGCTGTAATCATCAAGACAGTGTGGTACTGGCACAAAAACAGACACATAGATCAATGGAACAGAATAGAGAGCCCAGAAATAGACCCTCAACTCTATGGTCAACTAATCTTTGACAAAGCAGGAAAGAATGTAGAATGGAAAAAAAGACAGTCTCTTCAACAAATGGTGTTGGGAAAACTGGACAGCCACATGCAGAAAAATGAAACTGGACCATTTCCTTACACCACACATGAAAATAGGCTAAAAATGGATGAAAGAGCTAAATGTGAGACAGGAATCCATCAAAATCCTTGAGGAGAACACAGGCAGCAACCTCTTCAACCTCGGCCGCAGCAACTTCTTCCTAGGAACATCGCCAAAGGCAAGGGAAGCAAGGGCAAAAATGAACTATTGGGACTTCATCAAGATCAAAAGCTTTTGCACAGCAAAGAAAACAGTTAACAAAACCAAAAGACAACTGACAGAATGGGAGAAGATATTTGCAAACGACATATCAGATAAAGGGCTAGTATCCAAAATCTATAAAGAACTTATCAAACTCAACACCCAAAGAACAAATAATCCAATCAAGAAATGGGCAGAAGACACAAACAGACACTTCTGAAGAGAAGATATCCAAATAGCCAACAGACACATGAAAAAGTGCTCAACATCCTTCGGCATCAGGGAAATAGAAATCAAAACCACAGTGAGATACCACCTCACACCAGTCAGAATGGCTAAAATTAACGAGTCAGGAAATGACAGATATTGGTGAGGATGTGGAGAAAGGGGACCCCTCCTCCACTGTTGGTAGGAATGCAAGCTGGTGCGCCACTCTGGAAAACAGGATGGAGGTTCCTCAAAAAGTTGGAAACAGAGCTACCCTACGACCCCGCAATCACACTACTGGGTATTTACCCTGAAGATACAAACATAGGGATCCAAAGGGGCACGTGCACCTGAATGTTTATAGCAGAAATGCCCACAATAGCCAGACTATGGAAAGAACCTAGCTGTCCATCAACAGATGAATAGACAAAGAAGATGTGGGGTATATATATACAATGTAATATGCTGCCATCAAAAAACCCAAAATCTTGCCATTTGCAATGATGTGGATGGAACTAGAGGATATAATGCCAAGAAAATATGTCACTCAGAGTAAGGGAATTATCCTATGATCCCTGATATGAGGAATTTGTGAGGCAGGGCGACGGGTTGTGGGAGGTAGGTAGGAAGGGAAAAATGAAACAGGATGGGATCGGGAGGGAGACAAACCATAAGAGACTCTTAATATCACAAAACAACCTGAGGGTTGCTGGGGGGTGGAGGGGTAAGGACAGGATGGCTGGGTTATGGACATGGAGGAGGGTATGTGCTATGGTGTGTCCTGTGAATTGTGTAAGCCTGATGATTCGTAGACCTGTACCCCTGGGGCAAATAATACATTACATGTTAAAAAATTAAATAAAAAGAAATTCAAATTCAGGTATGTGAAAAGGTACTCAACATCTCTAATCATCAGGGAAATGCAAATCAAAACCACAATGAGATATTACCTCACATCTCTCAGAATGACTATAAATATGTAAATATATATATATACATATATATATACACATACATATATTAGGATGACTACTGTAAAAGAGACAGAAGATAGGAAGCATTGATTAGGCTGTGGAGAAAAGGGAACCCATTGTTGGCTAGAATGTAAATTTGTATAGTCATTATGGGAAACAGTATGAAAATTCCTCAAAAAATTAAAAATAGATCCAACATTCCAACTTCTAGGTATATATCCAATGGAACTGAAAACAGCATTATGAAGAGATATCTGCATCCCCATGTTCACTGCAGCATTATTTACAGTAGCCAAGTAATTGAAACAACCTAAATGTCCTTTGACAGATGAATGAATAAGGAAATGTGATGTATACACAATGGGATATTATTCAGCCTTTAAAAAGAAGTAAATCCTACCATTTGCAACAACATAGGTGAACCTGGAGAACATTATGCTAAGTAAGCCAGATGCAAAAAGACAAGTACAATGTGATCTCACTTCTATGTGGAATCTAAAACAGTCAAATGCATAGAAGCAGACAGTAGTAGGATAGTGGTTGCCAGGGCTGGGGTGGGGGCAGGGGAAATGGGGTGATGCTGGTCAAAGCATACTAACTTTCAGTTACACAAGATGGACAAGTTCTGGAGATATAACATACAGCATGGGTGACTGTAGTGAATAATACTGTACTGTATACTTGAAATTTGCTAAGAGGTATGTCTTAAATCTTACACACACACACACACACACACACACACACACAATGGTAACCATGTAAAAGTGATGGATATGTTAACTAGCTGAATATTGATAATGATGATTTCACAATTATGTTTATCAGAACTTCAGGTTGTATACCTTAAATATATAAAATTTTTATGTGCCAGTGATAATAAAGCTGTTTAAAAAGTTTGTTGAAAGGATGAATGCGTATGTAACTGCACAGCTAATACCTCTGGAGAAGCAATTTGCTTGAGAGCCATCATTTTAATCTTAGATGCCATAAAATGGGGTAAGATATCTTATTTCTTTCTTTTTAATGAATGTTTACTTTTATGTAATACCTATGTATTTACAAAGGAGAACAAATGTTGAAGCTAAAAATTGGATGAAACTGAAATACTGGAACAGCCTTTACTCTGAGAATGACATAAAGACATTCAGAGGATACACTAGAAATTATCAACTCCAAACAATGTGAAGTATTATAGTCCCTCATCACATCAAACCCAAGGCAAGGTGGACATCACTTCTGGGCTTTTTGCATTTGTTCTTTAGTTCTTATTTCCTTTACTATTAAATTTTGTTCCCTGTGTTTGGACCAACACATAGGGTTCATTTGTTGCTTTAAGCATCTTGAAAGGAAACTTCTGTTATGTATTTGAACTACCGGCTTCATATTCACATCAAAAATACTGTAGGAATATTATGAAGAGCCTCTTGTAAGTACCAGTTGGCATCCAGCTCTTTCTCTGGTTTGATTAATTCTAGCTGCTGAATTTCAGTACTATGAAATTCAAAACAAATCTCATTTTTCTCCATCTCAATTTTATTCTCCTTCCATAGTGTTCATAAAAATAAAAGTAACTTCAATTTATTTTCCTCAACTCTATAAACATATCTAGTAACTGGCTGTCCTATTGGCATATGGGCCTACTGTATTACACAAACCATACATGCAATCTAGAACTCTTGAATATGGCATATATTTCTCTTCTGTAACATGTCTTCCTTACATGAAATTTCAGAGTTTTTATTTCTCTTGGAGGAATTTAGGGCTCAAAATTCCTCTTGTTACAGGAGTGAAGCTGTTATCCATAATGATGAGTTTAGGTCATGGTTGAAATATGCAGGTCCTATAGACCAATGCTATGCTGTTAATCATGCCATGAGCATGCTTAGGCTACCAGCTAAGCCAAGACCATCTTAAAGCCTAGCACACTGCAGTGTAGAAGCTCTGGGCTAGGCCCAGTATGATTCTTTCCTCTACAAACTAGTAATGACTATACATAGTAGCAGCTTAATAAATATTTGTTAAATTAGGAAGTTTATCTGCCTGACCATTATTAAAGGTTCATTTAGTTCTTGCATGTCCACCAGTGATATCCATTATAAAGTGATTAATTTGATTACTCCTTCTTAAATTGCATTTTCCAAATGTATCATACCTTCATAATTTCATTTTACTTGGAAGCCAGAATTTAGATGTCCAGTCACAGTACATTGAAATCATTGCCTCTTATCAGGTCAGCTATCAACACAGCCCATAAATTTCATTCAAGTGCATAATTTTAAAGTGTATATCTACATATTTATCCCCATCCATAACTCTGATTTCATCTATACCTTCCTTAGGGTATAAAGTTCTAACTAGAATAGCTATCTATAGGCATGCTCAGTGCTATTAGACCTATGCCTTCAGAACTGTGACAAAATCCAAGATGGAACTTTCCAACCTGAACCTCTCTCTCACCACAGGACAGCAGAACCAATTTCTGTGTGACAGCCAGATCATAAATATAAATATAAATATAAATATAAATATAAATATAAATAAATAAATATATATATATATATACCTTGTTATATACAACAACATGATGAATAAAGAAATTAAAAGTCCTGAGGCACCTGTGTGGCACCTGTCAATTAGGCATCTAACTCTTGATTTCAGCTCAGGTCATGATCTCAGGGCCATGAGATCAAGCCCCATGTCTGGCTCTGTGCTGGATGTGGAGCCTGCTTAAGATTCTCTCTCTCCCTCTTCTGTCCCTCCACCCCCGCTCACTTTCTCTCTTTCTCTCTCTCTCTCTCTCAAAGAAAGAGAGAAAGAACCAAAGAAATTAAAGGTCCTTTCCTACTAACAAAAACACTAAGAAACAAAAGACTACATTTTCGTATGGTATACTGAGTTGATTTACTTTATGTAATATTTTTAAAGTTTCTTGCATTAGATAGCCCTTAAGGAAGACATTATCAACACAGCTTCCGTTCATACTGCATTCTCTTAAAATTTAAGCATTTCTTTTTAAGACATCGTCAAGGATGAACATGGTTTAATTATAAAGAGAGAAGCCAACAGAAATAGTTTTGGCAGAGAAAGTCTGCACTCTGCCAGAGTATAATTTATTCCTGGATTCACATACCTAAGAGTATATTCTCCTTTTGGAGCACATTGTTTACTACAACCCCATAAAGATGAAAGGAGGAAAGGTTAAATAACACATAAAGCCCATGATTTTCACATTCAGCCACAGAAATAGGATGAGCATTCATTCATTTAACTAGCTTTTTGACTACCTACTAAATGCTACAATTGTGGGTTGCATTCTCTAGGAAGACAGTTCTAGGATGGACTTCAATGTGCAGGATGTTTGCTAAGGATTGCCCTTGAGATAAACATCTATGGAAGGGAGAGGAAGGAGGTAGGAATGAGCAGTGGGAAAAGCTATGATGCAGCCCAATGATAGCCTTGTCTAACCCAACAATGCTCTCTGAAGCTCTAGCTGCCCTTCAGAACTGCCCTCTCCATGGGTGGATATTACCAGGCCTACATATGTCTAAATCAACTACTAACTGTGTCTGAGCCACCTTGGAAAGTGATGTGACCTTGAGCAAGGCAGCTCTGTGTAGCTGAGGTGATCCCTGAAGGGGCTAACTGAAGACTGTCTGCTGACAGTTCTCCCAATAGCTGGGGCAGCAAATCTTTCACTAAAGAGGGATCTGGGGGCACCTGGATGGCTCAGTCATTAAGGGTCTGCCTTCGGCTTTGGTCATGATGACAGTGTCCTGGGATTGAGCCCTACATCGGGCTCCCTGCTCTGCAGGAAGCCTGCTTCTCCCTCTCCCACTCCCCGTGCTTTTGTTTCTTCTCTTGCTATGTATCTCTCTGTTAAATAAATGAATAAAATCTTAAAAAAAAAGAAGGATCTGGATGGCACATTATCTTGTCCACCATAACAATGCACCACGCTAGAGCCTGGAAGTGAATATAAGCATAATTCTTATCCTTAGAAAGGTCAAAGTCTAGTAGGGTAGATTATCTTGGAAAAACACAAACAAAAATAATAGTGTTATTTGTTTTGTGCCTATACTATTTAAGGCACTGTTACATACATTATCTCTTTGAATATCCACCGGAAACCAATAGGGTGGTACTATTATTATTTCATTCAAAAGAAGAGGAAAAATAATCAGTGGGAAACTGATCTGTCCAACATCCAATGGTAAGTAGCTGATGGATCCAGGAATCAAACCCTTTCAATCTGACTCAAATGTGATAAGTGATAAAATAGTAAGTACTGTAGAAACCCACAAAAAAAAGCATGATCAACTTTGCAGAATTCTGTCTCAAAGAATGGGATTTTTTCTGAAACACAATGCAGACCATGTCATTTCTCTCTTTTAAAGCCTTCAGTGACAACTCATTGCTTTTAGGACAAGGTCAAACTCATCAGCATGGGGTTTTCCAAAGCACTATATGAGCTAGCCATTCTAATTGTATATGGCCTCTCTCATCCCTCACTCTCTCATTCACCCACATGGTCAGGTTGAAAAACTTGAAGTTTCATTATCCAAATAACGTTAAATTGCTTTATAGTTTTAAGTGTTTGCTTTGCACACATAGCTCCCTCATCCAGGAATGATTTTATAGGAACTCCTATGTTTTTGAAGACTTGCCTCAAAGGGTACTCCCTCTCTGGAGCCTTCCTCAAATTTCCCAGGTAGAGTAAATCTCTTCCTCCTCTTTATTCCCCACGAGTAACTTGTACATAATTTTACTATAGACCTATCATGCTGCCTTATAATTATTTATACGCATGTCTATTTCTTTTACCAGGAAGACAGGGATCATGTTTTACTTATCTTTGGATTTCCAGGTTCTAGCAGTTTCTGGCACAAATTAGGAGATCAATATATTCTGGGAATGAATGGATGAATAAGTCTTTCTAGATTCATACCTCCACTTCATCCCCCACACCCAACCAGTCACCAAGACTTGCAGCATCTGTCTCTTAAAAAAGATTCTGAATATCCTCTTCATTCCTACAAGCACTGACTAGTTTAATCCTCATCATTTCATCCCTAGACTATGTCAGCAGCCTCCTAAGTGGTTTTTGGGCCTTTAATTGTACTCCCTCCTTTCCCTGTTCACGCTACCTTCTGCATGATTAGCAGAGTGATTTGTCTGAAATGTAAACGGGATTACACCAATCCCTTAGCTTAATCCTCTCCATGAATCCCAATAACACATAAGATAAATTTCATATTTATGTTGCTTATATGGTCTGCTAGTTATCTGTCCCCTGCTGATCTCTGCAGCCTCATATCTCATCACTCACCTATATTCAGAGCCAGAATGATAAAAGACAGCACTCCTAGGATGGCTAATAATTTGTCACCCAATCAAATCAATATTCTTTTTAAAAAAGATTTTATTTATTCATTTGAAAGACAGAGATCACAAGTAGGCAGAGAGGCAGGCAGAGAGAAAGAGGGGGAAGCAGGCTCCTTCTGAGCAGAGAAACTGATGCGGGACTTGATCCTAGGACCCTGAGATCATAACCCGAGCTGAAGGCAGAGGCTTAACCCATTGAGCCACCTAGGTGCCCCCAAATCAATATTCTTTAAATACTTCTTCAGCCATTTTTAAAAACAAGGATGAGAGGAAATGAATTTCCTAATAATAAAATTTTATTCCTCTTTATGTTTAAGGTAAAGGATTTATGACATTAATTTATTCCATACAATTTCCAAATCCTGACATCTTCTTGGGAGGCATAGTGAATCATGTAAAATGTAGCTACTAGATGAAATTTCTTACTCCAAAAAATAAAAAGAAATTTCTTACTCCAAATAAATAGTCCTATACTTTGCTGCTGAATTTAGGTGACTGTCCTATAACTGGTCTTGGGTTTATTTGTGTCACTTATAGTTGGAACCTGCAGCTTGCATGAGTCTGCTGCAAAATCCATTCAACAATGAGAAGTCAGCACCACTAGGAACATTTTTATTTCTACTCGAGGTGCTGTATATTTCAGTTAGAGGGGGTCTGATTTCTATATAATGAATTGTAGACAGAAACTTGAATTAACTGGTGTCATTTACTATTTAACACTTTAATGGTTTAGTGCATGTAATAGATTGACACCATGTGCAGCTGCCTGCCTTCCTCCTGAGTCTGATTCTGTCCCACCTTACCTACCCAGTCCATATATCTACAAGTCTTCAACACGCCATAGTTTCCTAAATGCATGTATTTTGGGTACACTGTTCTATCTTCTTTCAACACCCTTCACTTTCTTTTTTTATTTTATTTATTTATTTGACAGACAGAGATTACAAGTAGGCAAGAGAAGCAGGCAGGGAGAGAGAGGAGGAAGCAGGCTCTCCGCGGAGCAGAGAGCCCGATGCAGGGCTTGATCCCAGGACCCTGGGATCATGACCTGAGCCGAAAGCAGAGGCCTTAACCCACTGAGCCACCCAGGCGCCCCCCCTTCACTTTCTTTTTTATCAATTAGGTTTCTTCTCACTGTCATGTCCATTGCAAAGCTTTCCCTGATGCCTACCCTCAAGAAACCAAAGGCAGAGTTAGGGTACTCCCTCTTCTTTGCTTCTGTAGGGTTCTAAATGTAACCCATAGTCTTCAGTCATTGGCAAGAAGTGAACATGCCAGAAGAGGTTATGCAGATGTTTGGGAGAAAAAGAATTCAATTTTGAACATGTTTAATTTGAAGTTTCTTTTAGGATACCCAAGTAGAGATATCCAGTATTCATTTGAATATGTATCAGTCTACAGTTCAGATGACAAGTGTCAGGAGAGAGTTCGCTATGGTTTCTTACATTTCTTCATGTCTTGAGACCAAAGTATTCTTATGTAGAAATTCTGGATATAGGGGGATTTATATACCATGGAATAAATATTCCTAAAGTACAGTGGAACAGGCCAAGAAAGAAGTCAGTAGTTGAAGAATGATTTAATGCTGAGCACTAAGAGGTGAGAGCAACTATACCCTTGACTTAAAAATAACCTGCCCTTGAGGTGTCTGAGTGGCTCAGTCAGTTGAGCATCCAACTCTTGATGTTGGCTCAAGTCATGATCTCAGGGTGGTAAGATTGAGCCACACATCGGGCTCCACACTTGGTACAGAATCTGCTTGAGATTCTCTCCCTTCCTCTCCCTCTGCCCTCCCCTGACCCAGGTGTGCTCTTCCCATCTCAAATAAATAATAAATAAAATCTTAAAAAAAAATAACCTGCACTTAAGCACCCTCGTCTGCCTAGAAAACTCCTATGCATCTTTTTATTTTCAACCTAAGGGACACCACCTCTATGAAGCCTTCCCAAATTCCCCAGAAGACTTAGGTTTCCCTTTTCTACTACATATATATTTGTATCACTATCTGCTTTAGTCTACCACTAATGATACAGTTTCGTCACTGCTGGTTTACATGTTTGTCATTTCTGCGAAGACCAAAAATATCATAATAAAATACAAAGAACACACTCATTTTTCTTAAGGTGTATTCATTACATGTGGGTTTGATGAAAAAGAAGAAAAGGGATATCTGAAATTGGATATTGGACAGCTATAAGTATTCATTTAAAAAAAGAATCTTAGGGGTGCCTGGGTGGCTCAGTGGGTTAAGCCTCTGCCTCAGCTCAGGTCATGAGCTCAGGGTCCTGGGATCGAGCCCCACATTGGGCTCTCTGCTCAGCGGGGAGCCTGCTTCCCCCTCTCTCTCTGCCTGCCTCTCTCCCTACTTGTGATCTCTCTGTCAAATAAATAAATAAAATCTTAAAAAAATAATCTTATACATGGCAGAAATATGATCAAGCTGTTGGATAGGGTAAAGAAGCTAAAATAATTTAATTATGGAATTCCTTTTTCCACAGACCACGCAATGCCATCTCTCATGATACTAGCAGCAGATTAATTTGAAAAGTGCTATACACTTCTATATAAAAATGTCACCTATATAAAAGTCTCATTTGTGTTTACACAGAAGGGCAATCAAAACAAAACCTGCGTGACTTTCACCCACCCATTGTTACACATAAGTTATAAATAAATAGATCATATAAATATGTGGCTTAGAGCTCCTATAAGCTAACCAGATTTTGTATATAGAAGTCCTGGTTATAAACTTTTTAGGGAAAAATACACTATTCACTCTTTTTTTTAAATTAACATATAATGTATTAGCCCCAGGGGTACAGGTCTGTGAATCGCCAGGTTTACACACTTCACAGCACTAACCATAGCACATACCCTCCCCAATGTCCATAGCCCAACCACCCTCTCCCTACCCTCCTCCCTCTGGCAACCCTCAGTTTGTTTTGTTAGATTAAGAGTCACTTATGGTTTGTCTCCCTCCTGATCCCATCTTGTTTCATTTATTCTTTTCCTGTCCCCCAAACCCTCCATGTTGCTTCTCGACTTCCTTATATCAGGGAGATCATATGATAGTTGTCTTTCTCTGATTGACTTATTTTGCTAAGCGTAATACCCTCTAGTTCCATCCACGTCGTCAGAAATGGCAAGATTTCATTTCTTTTGATGGCTGCATAGTATTCCATTGTATATCTATAACACATCTTCTTTATCCATTCATCTGTTGATGGACATCTAGGTTCTTTCCATAGTTTGGCTATTGTGGACATTGCTGCTATAAACATTCGGGTGCACGTGCCCCTTCGGATCACTACATTTGTATCTTTAGGGTAAATACCCAGTTACACTATTCACTCTTACATACACCTAAGCAATCTACTCACTATGCTTTGATCATTGTTCTACTTTAGATGGCCATTTGGTATTTAATTACTCACCTTATTGGAGAATCCCGCTCACAAGGTCTGCATGTGATCATACAGGCAAAGGAAGATAAAGACATTAACCTGCAAAAGGAGACCTCTTTTTATATTTTTATATACATATGACTTAAGATGGCTCACATTTTCCCACAACTTCAAGATAAACTTAATCTATACTAATTGTTGTTTTAAACTAGGCAAGTGACATTACAGTTCCATCTGCTACTTAAAGTAAATGCACTAGAAGGGGCGACTGGTTGGCTCAATTGGGAAAGCATGCAACTCTTGATAGTGTTGTAAGTTGGAACCCCAAGTGGTTTTAGAGATTACTAAGGAATGAAATATTTTTTTAAAAAGTAAATTCATTAGAATAGAATTTTAATCCTGCTTGGCAGAGTAGTTAAAAGGATGGATGTTAGAACCACACCGTGTGGACGTTGTCCCTTACTAGTCATGTGACATGGAACAAATAACATATTCTCCAGTTGCCTTCGATTCATCAGCTACAGAATAAAGATAACATTTGTTCCCACCTCACAGCATTTTAGGTGGATTTATTGCACTGACATATCAAAAGCATGCAGAATAGCACCTGACAAATAGTAATGCTATATAACTGATAGCAGACTGATTCACTGAGCGGCTTCACAATACCTTTTTTTTTCCCAAAGATTTTATTTATTTATTTGACAGACAGAGATTACAAGTAAGCAAGAGAGGCAGGCAGGGAGAGAGAGGAGGAAGCAGGCTCTCCGCAGAGCAGAGAGCCCGATATGGGGCTCGATCCCAGGACCCTGGAATCATGACCTGAGCTAAAAGCAGAGGCTTTAACCCACTGAGCCACCCAGGTGCCCCCACAATACCTTTAATATGGTTATGGTCATTGTGAATCTACAAGAGTCTAGCTATTAAAAAATGGACTACAATCACATCTATTCAGCACTAATAGAATTCCTAGCAATGTAAGACAAGAAAAAGAAACAAAAGGTGTTGGGTTTGGAAAGGAAGAAAACAGCACTGATATTAATCACAGATAAGTTTATCTACATAGAAAACCAAGAGAACAAACAGAGAAATTTTTTGGAACTAAGGAGTGGGTTCATTTACCTTGTTGAAAGTGATGTCAACATACAAAAATCAGTTTAATTTCTACATACTAGCAATAAAGAGTTATAAATTACTAGTTAAAATTTTTACTATTTTAATATCAGGGTACCCAACTGGCTCAGTCAGTAGAGCGTGCAACTCTTAATTTCAGGGTTGTGAATTCAAGCGTGCAGAGATTACTTCAAAATATTGCATGTAGAGATTACTTCAAAAATAAGATCTTTAAAAATATATTATTATTTATATCAGTCACAAAAATACTAGGTACCCAGAAATAAGTCCAATGAAAGATATGTAAGAACATCACACACAAAATTATAAAATTTTTATTGAAAGTTATTTTAAAATCTAAGTAAGTGGAGAGCAATGGTCAGGGGAAGTTTCAATAGAGTCAAGGTATCAATTCTTGCCTAATTAATGTATAAATTCAACGTAATTCCAATTAGGAAGGTAAGCTATGGATACAAACTCAAGGGTTCAAATTCCAATGCAATTACTTACTATATGACCTTGAGTAAGTTACTTCACCTTTCTATATTTCAGTTTTGTTGTCAGGTAGAACTAATGTATTCTTTTCCCTTTTGGGTTTTTGTGGAGAATAAATAAAATAATAAATATAAAGTATTTGACATATTTCTGGCACGCAGTTAGGTGCTCTAACAATTTTACCTATCATTGTTGGTGTTATATTAACTACAGATCCATAAAGAAAAGAAACAGACAACCCTAATAGAAAACAAGCAAGCAAACAAAAAGAAATGCACAGAATAAGAAATAAAAACTGTCCAATATTCATTTAAAACCATCTCTACTAATAATTGTAAAAGGCATATTAAAACTCTCAGATATCATTTCTCCAAACACTGGCAAATATTAAAATGTGTTGGCAAGAATGTAAGAGAAACAAGTGTTTTTGAACACTGTGAGAGTATAAATTGGCACAATTTTGCAGGAAAATGTGACAGTAACTAACAAATTATAAAATGTGTATACATTTTGATCAAGCAATTCCATTTATGGGAATTTATCCTACAAAACTGTCACGTAAATACACTAAGATAGAAGAATACTTATTGCCATATTATTTGTAATATAAGAAACTGGAAAATTCCTAAAAGTCATATTACTCAGCCATGAAAATAAAGAGACAAATATGTATTAACATGGAAAAATGTCTAAGATCCCATGTTAAGTGTAAGAGCAAGATGCAGAACAGTAAGTCCAAGAAGAATTTTACCATAATTTAAAATTCTTCATATAAATGTTAGTATACATATAAAACTCCTCTGGAAGAATATATAGAAATTATTCACATTGGTAAATTCTGGGGGTGTAAATGGAAAAGAAATGCATGTGGCTCTTATTATGTATTTTAAGCATGTCTCAACTGTCTAAAAATATTACAAGGTGAGTGCATTATTTTTATGATAAAAGAGATATACTTCTGCTAAGCTTTATTTACAATGGTTCCCACTGTTAAGCATATTTCTTAGCTTTATATATACATATATATGCTAAACTATTTGTCTTAAATTATTTGAAGAAATACTAAAGATTTCCCAAATTCAATAAGATAGGATGTTTAGTTTTTAAACATGAAAGCTGTGGAATGATGATTCATTAACATTTTAGTTCTACCTTTTCAGGTGCATGCTAAAGCCGATTATGTATTTTACCAGAGCCACATGACAAAGGTTTTAGTTCTCTGAATGTCTAAATAATTTTTGTCATTTCCCTATACATATCCCTTCCCAGGACAGTGAAGAACCATACCCTCAGGCTTTGTTTGGTCACCAAGGAATTTCGCCGGCAATTGTAACTCTTGGTCAGCTTAGACATTAAAAAGCACCACTCCTGATACCTTGGGGAGTTAGGGGTACAGTGTAAGAGGATCCTGAAAGACAAAATTCTCTAATTGGAGAAAGAGGGCATTTTTAAACAACTCTAAAGAGTCTTCCCACAAATGACCTTCCACCTTTCCTCATCTCATGTTCAATTATGACTGTCCATATGGCGGAGAGAGGATGCTTCCTCCAAGCCTTTCACCATAGACATCCCATTCAGTGGTTCATGCTGGCTCTCTCCCACCTTTCAGCACGCATAACCTACTATTTTGGATGTCTTACCTAAGATGCCTCCAGGGTAATGTGATATTTAATATTTAAGTCTCTGTAGATATGTGAATCACCTCACTTCTTTCCTACAAATTTCCCTTGTGTGCCTTGAAGACCACTCACTTCTTGGCTACTTGTAGGTAACTTTTCCAACCCTCCTCATTTTTCCGATGTCCATGTAGCACTTCTCAGATTTATTTCCAGCCTGAAAGCACTGCCTTCAAGGCAATCATTTCTGTCAAGACTTTAGTGAATTAAACTTGCCCTACTATATGTTGGCTAATTGAACACAATGAAACAAATAAATTAAAACAAATAAAATAAAAGTTTAAAAAAATTTAAAAAATAAAGAAACTTGCCCTACTGAGTAGCCTAGTATTGTTTTAAACCTGGCGGATTATGTTCATTTCAGAAAGTGTATTACCCAGACTTAGGTGTTCTGCAGCACAGATGGAGAGGATGCAGATATTCACACGCTGAACATTGTTCTGAGTATTTGTATTCAAGAAACTACAATCTAATGGTATTGGGAAAACTGGACAGCAACACAAATATAAATTCAAAATGGATGAAAGATCTAAGTGTGAGAGAGGAAACCATCAAAATTCTAGAGGAGAATGCAGGCAGCAACCTCTCTGATCTCGGCCATACCAACTTCTTACTAACATATCACCAGAAGCAAGGGAAAGCAAAGTAAAAATGAACTATTGGAACTTCATTAAGATAAAAAGTTCTGCGCGGGGAAGGAAACAATCAACAAAACTAAAAGGTGGCCTACAGAATGGGAGAAGATATTTGCAAACAACATATCTGATAAAGGTTTAGTATCCAAAATCTATAAAGTACATATTGAATTCAACATCCAAAAAACAAATAATCCAGTTAAGAAACAGAAGATGTGAATAAACATTTTTCCAAAGAAGATACACAGATGGCTAACAGGCACATGAAAAGATGATCAACCTCACTCATCATCAGGGAAATATAAATCAAAACCCCGATGAGATACTACCTCATACCTGTGAGAATGGCGAAAATTAACAACACAGGAAACAACAGATGTTGATGAGAATGGGGATAAAAGGGAAACCTCATACACTGTTGGTGGGAATGCAAACTGTTGCAGCCACAGTATGGAGGTCTCCCAAAAAGTTAAAAATAGAAATACCCTAAGATTCAGCAATTGCGCTACTGGGTATCTACACAAAGGACACAAAAATACAGATTTGAAGGTATACATGAACCCTGATGCTTACAGTAGCATTATCAACAATAGCCAAACTATGGAAAGAGCCCAAATGTCCATTGACTGATGAACAGATAAAGAAGAGGAGGTGTATATATATACAATGGAATTTTAATCAGCCATCAAAAAGAATGAAATCTTGGGGCTCCTGGGTGGTTAAGCATCCAACTCTTGGTTTCAGCTCAGGTCATGATTTCCAGGTTGGGAGAACGAGCCTGGCATCAGGCTCCACACTCAGTGGGGAATCTGCTTCTCCCTCTCCCTCTCCCTCTGCCCCTCCCCCCAGCTCATGTGCACATGGGCAGTCTTTTTCTCTCTCAAATAAATAAATAAATAAATCTTTTTTAAAAAGTTATTTGCAAATGTAATTAATTAAAGAATACCAAGATCAGATCATCCTGGGTTATCTGGAAAGGCCCTAAATCAAATGACAAATGTCCTTAGAAGAACAGGAAAAGATACAGAATACACAAAGGAGGGACATGGGGAGAAGGTCATGAGAAGATGGGGGCAGATATTTGAATTATGCAGCCCCAAGTCAAGGAATGCCTAGAGCCACCAGAAGATGTAAAAAGCAAGGAGGAATTTTTCCCTAGAGTCTTGGGAAGAAGTGCAGTCCTGTCAACACCTTGATTTCGGACTTCAGGCCTCTAAAACTGTGAAAGCATATATTTCTGTGGGCATCTGGATGGCACAGTTGGTTAAGCATCTGACTCTTGGTTTCAGTGGAGGTTGTGATCTCAGGACTGTGGGACTGAGCCCCGCATTGGGCTCCACACACAGTGCAGAGTTTGCTTAAGATTCTCTCTCCCTGTCCCTCTGCCCCTCCCCCCATAAAATACATAAGTAAATTTAAAACAGAGAATACAAGGATGCTTGGGGGGGCTCAATTAGTTAAGTGTCTGCCTTTGGCTCAGGTCATGATCCTGGGGTCCTGGATCAAGTCCCGCATCAGGCACCCTGCTTAGCAGGGAGCCTGCTTCTCCCTCTGCCTGCCACTCCCACTGCTTGTGCTCTCACTCTCCCTTGCTGATAAATAAATAAAGAAAGAAATAAAGTCTCTAATAAATAAATAAATAAATAAATAAAATATAAATTTGATATCGATATAAATTAAATAAATAAATAAATAAATAAAAATACTATATTCCTTTTTAAGATACCCAGTCTGTGGTAATTTGTTATGGTAACCCTAGGAAACTAATACATAGATGTAAGAATTACAGTGGACAGTAAAGTTAAAGAAAAGTTGCAGAAAAAAGGTATGAAGTGAAACATTTAAAGTATTGAAAGAAAAAATAATCCACCAATCTAGAATTCCATATCCAGCAAAATTGTTCTTCAAAAATGAAAGGAAAAATAAAGAATTCCTCAGACATCAACTGAGGGTATTCATTGCCTATACATGCACCTTGAAAGAAATGTTAAAAAGAAATTCTTAAGGCAGAAGGCAAAAAACATAGGTCAAAACCTTCAATCTACATAAAGAAAGGTAGAGCATTAGAGAAGGAATAAATGAAGAAATAAAATGATCTATTTTTCTTATTCTTAATTGATCTGATAACTGCCTAGTAATAATGTATTAGATGATTATAGTATATGCATAAGAAAAATGAATAATAGGAAGGAATTGGGAACACTCTTTAATAAAATATATATAGTACATGTGAAGCAGTTAAGTGTTATTTCAAGGTAGACTTTTATGAATTACAAATGTAATGGTAAACTAGGGAAATTGTTAAAAACTTTTAAAAACATATATTTTGGTGAAATATACCATTGCTTCATATCAAGATCTCTTTTGTGCAAATGATTTTTTAAAAAATCAGTGGCATATTTCACCAAAATAATAAATGTCAATTGAATTTTTAAAATCACATTTTTCATATACCAGGAGAGTTCACTAAATAAGGAAAATAAAAAATACTTCTAATTAAAGAAATAAAGACATACATTTAATAAGTCAGACATAGAAAGACAAATACTGTAAGATCTCACTTACATGTAGAATCCAATAAACCAAACTCACAGAAACAGAAAATAGATGGGTGGTTTCCTGGGTGGAGGTAGGGGTTTGGTGGAAATGGGTGAAGGTAGACAAAGGGTACACACTTCCAGTTATAAGATGATTAAGTTCTAGGGATATAATATATAGCATGATGATTAAAGTTTATACACACACAAAAAATTGTAACTATATGAGTATTGGACATTTTAAACTAACCTTATTGGGATAATCATTTTGAAATAAATGTGTATATCAAATTACTATGTTGCATACCTTAAACTTACACAATGTTATATGTCGTTTATATCTCAGTAAGGCTGTAAAAAGTTATCTTTGATATACTAAGTGATAAGAGAGGAGATAAAATGGAATCATATTAAGTACTCAAAATCAAAGAATGTATAGAAAACAGGAGAAAAAAGGAAATGTAAAATAAGTGAAACAAATAGAAAACAATTACAAACATGATAAATATTAATCCAACAATATCAACATTTTAAATGTGAATGACCTATATACACTAGTTAAAAGGCACAGATAGCCAGAGTGATAGAAAAAAAATATCCAATCATAGTTTGTCTATAAGAAATTGATATTAAATACAAAGATTCAGATAGGCTAAAAGTAAAGGGATGGAAAAAATTATACCATACTAACAATAATCAAAGGAAAGCTACTGTAGCTGTATTAATTTCATAGAAGCAGATTTTAGAGCAAGGGAAATCATCAGGGATACAGAAGGGCATTACATACTGAAAAAGGAGTCAATTCTCCAAGAAGATATTAAATGCATATGTGACTAAAAACAAAGTGTCAGAACATGTGAAACAAAATCTGATAGAGATGATAGGAGAAATAAACAAATCCACTATTCTATTTCAAAACTTCAATACTACTCTGTCAGAAGTTGATAGATCAAACAGGCAGAAAATCAGTATGGATACAGGTGAGCTGAACAGTATTATCAACTTGATCTACTTGACACTTATAAAATACTCCATCTAACAACAGAGTGTATATTCTCAAGTGACATAAAATATTTATCAAGATAGAAAAAATTCAGAGCCATTAAACACACCTTAACAAATTCAGAAGAACAGAAATCATACAAAGTATGTTCATAAGCTGCAATGCAATTAAACCAGAAAGCAATAGCGAGAAGTTCGTGTATCCCCCAAATATCTGGAAATTAAATAACACACTTCTAAATAATTCATGGGTCAAAGAAAACAGCTCAGAGACTTAAAATATATATGTATATATATGTATATATACATATATATATATACACAGACATCTATCTATCTATCTATATATATATATTTGACCTAAGTGACCATAAAAGTACAACTTAAAGTTTAGAGAAGTCAGAGAAAAACTAGAGCAAAAATCAATGAGATTGAAAACAGGAAAACAATAAAGAAAATCAATGAAACCCAAGGCTGGTTTTTTGGAAACATCAATATAATTGATAAACTTCTAGTCAGGCCTACCAAGAAAAAAGAAGACAGAATTACCAATATCAGAAATGAAATAGGAATTATCACTACTCGTCCCATAGACATTGAAAGGATAATAATGAAATACATGAAGATAAATACTATACTTGGCAAAGCTATCCTTCAAAAATGAAACAATGAAGACTTTCTCAAACAGAAGCTGAGGGAGTTCAGCACCACTAGACCAGCCTTAGAAGAAATACTAAATGGATCATATCATGATCATATAAATAGAAAATTCTCAACAATGGCAAAAAAATGTTAGTAATAATAAAGAAATGCAAGAAAGTTTCAGGATACAAAAACTAACACAAAAATCAGTGTTGTTTCTATGCCTAAACAATGAACAATTGAAAATGGAAATTAAGAAATCAATCCAATTCACAATAGCAAGAAAAAGATTAAAGTATTTAAGAATAATGTAACCAAAGAAGTAAAAGACTTATACACTGAAAATTATAAAACATCAATGAAGGAAATTAAAGCACACAGAGATAAATGTAAAGACTTCTATGTTCATGGATTGTACTAATTGATATTGGTAAAAAAAAAAATCCACCCAAAGTGGTCTACAGAGTCAATACAACCCCTATCAAAATTCCACAGGCACATTAAAAAGATCATCCACCATGACCAGGTGGGATTCATCCCTGGCTTACAAGGGTGGTTCAACATTCGCAAGTCAATCAATGTGATAGAACAAATCAATAAAAGAAGAGAGAAGAACCACATGGTCCTCTCAATTGATGCAGAAAAAGCATTTGACAAAATCCAGCATCCGTTCCTGATTAAAACACTTCAAAGT
>PISX010015907.1:0-48003 GCA_004024625.1 Mellivora capensis
GTGTCTGTTGGCCATCTGGATGTCTTCTTTGCAGAAATGTCTGTTCATGTCCTCTGCCCATTTCTTGATTGGATTATTTGTTCTTTGGGTGTTGAGTTTGATAAGTTCTTTATAGATTTTAGACACTAGCCCTTTATCTGATATGTCGTTTGCAAATATCTTCTCCCATTCTGTCAGTTGTCTTTTGGTTTTGTTAACTGTTTCCTTTGCTGTGCAAAAGCTTTTGATCTTGATGAAATCCCAATAGTTCATTTTTGCCCTTTCTTCCCTTAAGGCACCCCATTTTTTAAAAATACAATTTGTGGGGAGATCTGTTGCTAAACGTATTTGTCTTCCCTTATAAGTTGGGACTTCATTTGTCTTGTTACTTTAAGGATTTTTTTCTTTATGTGTATATTTTAGAAATTTAACTACAGTCTGTCTTGGTGTTGGCCCACTTTTGTTGATTTTTTTTTGTGAGTTCTCCTCTGTGCGTCCTGGATTTGAACGTCTTGTTTCCTTCCCCAGATTCAGGAGGTTTTCAGCTATGATTTTCTCAAATAAATTTTCTCATTTTTCCCCCCTTCTCTTCTTCTGGGACTGCTGTGATATGAATGTTATTATGCTTTATGGAGTCACTGAGTTCCCTAAGTCTACATTCTTGATCCAGTATTTTTCTTCCTCTCTTCAGCTTCATTATTTTCTGTACTTTAATCTTCTATATCAGTTATTAATTTCTTGTGTTTTCTATCTTTGAGGTCATTATGTCCAGTTGGTTTTGCATATTGGTTATTGCATTTTTAAATTTCATCCTGACTAGTTTTTAGGTCTTTTTTCTCTGCAGTAAAGGACCCCCTGGTGTCTTTTATACTTTTCTCAAGCCCAGCTAGTATCCATATGATTGTTGCTTTGAATTCTGGAGCAGGCATATTACTTATATCTGTTTTGGTTAGATCCTTGGCCATGACCTTTTTTTTGTTCATTCTTTTGGAGTGAATTCCTCCATCTTGGCATTTTGTCTAGGTATTTGTCTTCTTCCAGTGTGTTAGGAAATCCTATTACATGTCTTGCTCCTGAGTGTAGTGGCTATATTAAGAAGTCACATACTGTCCAGATCCTGATGCTTCAGGAAGTGTTTCTGGTATATGCTGTGTGCATTCTGCTGTTTTGTTTTGGCTGCTTTTTCCCTCAGGTTAGTCCTCTACAGTTTCTCCTAGCCTGCAGTGGGGAGTGTTTGGACCTTAGCTAGCGTGTAGCTGGTTTTCTCTAGATGTGCTCTGGTCTGCTTGTTCAAAGAGACCTGATGCTATTTCGACTTGAACTGAAGCTTTGCAGCTCTCTAAGGTCAGTAGACATGGTGTATGTTGGGAGGTTTGTGCTGGTCTTTGCAGGGAGGGCCCTGTTGCTCTACTTCTCAGGCATACTTTCCTGGAAAAGCAGCACTTCCGAAGTGCAGGGGTGTGGGGCTTGTTGTAAATGATTTTGTCCACCACTCTTGGGGCTATGCTGCTTACCAAAGTTAGTATATGTTAAGGGTCAGGGTAGAGAAGTGTTGCCAGTCCTCCTCCTTGTCCAGGAGAGGAGAGTTCCCCTCTGCTCTCTGGGAAGCCCTCCCAGCAGAGTGAGTTATAACCCCTTGTATGTCCCAGGCATCCCTCTGATCCCTGCCTTCACCCTGTCTGTGTCCGGGCCATCTGCCCACTGGGCAGTGCAGTGCACCTGTGTTCTATCCCAGGCAGGCCAGCTGAGTTTTAAAACCCAAACTTTAGAGACCTGGCCTGGCTCCAACCTGCACTTGTTCCCTAGGGAGGGTGTCACTACACTGGGGCTGATGGAAGTTTGTCCCAGAATGGCAGTCGCACCAAAGCACGGGTATTTGGAGTTTAGGTAAAGCACAGCAATGAGCCAGCATGTAGGTTAGGCACCCTCAGTAGGTGTCTCTGCACTGTTGCTGAGGGGTAGGGGATGGTGCCCACAGGTTTATTTGTCCCCAGAGAGAGAATGCTATCTCTCCCAGATGTGCTCTAAGAATGAGGACCCGTCTCTCCCAGTGAGTCCCAGGGGTTCTCTAATCACCTTGTCTGCTTCTGGGCTTTCACCCTCTTTCTCCATGGGAATACTGGAGCACCCTCAGGGCTGCATACCCACTTGCCATGGACTCTAAAACTCCAGTCTTTGAGCCCTTTTGGTTGTACAAATTCACAAAAATCAGCCCCTCTCATTTTCCCAATGAATGGCTTTGAGGAAGTGTTTTCCTTGTATGATCTCCAGTGTGCTCCTCTCTCTCTCTCTCTCTCTCTCTCTTTCTTTCTCTCTCCCCTTTCTCACTGACCAGGGTTCCTTCCACTTTGCTTCCTTCCACTGTTCTTCCATTTCCTTCTTTCTGTTCCTTCCACTGGCAGCCCTTTACTTCCCGAAATCACATCTCCACCCCTCCTACCTTCCACAGTGTGGCCTCTTCTCTCCCTCCAGTTGTGCATTTTGTTCTGTCAGTCCTCATTGATTTCTTCGGTATTCAGAATGATTTGACATTTATCTAGCTGTGTTTCAGGGATGCAGCAAGCTTAGGGTCCTCCTACCATTCTGCCAGTTTAGCTCCTCTGCTCAATTTATAATTTTTATTTTTTATCTTTTTAAACTTTTATTTATTCATTTGAGAGAGAGAGAGAGAGAGAGAGAGAGAGAAGGAGCATGGGGAAGGGCAGAAGGAGAGGGAGAAGCAAACTTCCCACTGAGCAGGGAGCCTGACATGGGACTCATACCAGGAGGCTGGGATGTTGACCTGAGCGGAAGGCAGACCTTAACCGACTGAGCCACCCAGGCACCCTTAATTTATAATTTTTAAAGATATATTTCCTGTTTATTGGTACAATGGATTTCTTGTTTTGTCAATTGTCCGATATGTATTTTATATATATCTATATATTTGATATATATACTTGCATATGATGAAATTCACCCTATTGAAGTATATAATTTAATGGTTTTTAGTATATTCACAGATTTGTGCAGCCATTACTGCTAATTTCAGAACATTTCATCACCCACCAGAAGCTCCATGCATATATATTTCTGTAGTTTGTTTACAAGGTGTTCTTTTACCACCACAATTTTAAAATTTCATATAATTAAATTTAAAAATCTTTTCCTATATGGTTTCTGATTTTGCCTTATTCTTTAAAAGGCCTTCCCTACTCCAGGGTTTATAGTTGCTGTTGTTAATTAGTATTCATTTTTATATCTTTGTAGCATTTTCTGTTTTCATTTTTTAAAAAATATTTTATTTATTTATTTGACAGAGATCACAAGTAGGCAGAGAGAGGAGGCAGGCAGAGAGAGGAGGAAGCAGGCTCCTCTCCAAGCAGAGAGCCCGACATGGGGCTCAATCCCAGGACCCTGGGATTTTTACTCTGTGATCATGACCTGGGCTGAAGGCAAAGGCCAAACCCATTGAGCCATCCAGGTGCCCCAGTTTTCATTTTTTTTTAAAGATTTTATTTATTAATTTGTCAGAGAGAGAGAGAGCAAGCACTGGCAGACAGAGGCAGAGGGAGAAGCAGGCTCCCTGCTGAGCAAGGAGCCAGATGTGGGACTCGATCCCAGGATGCTGGGATCGCGACCTGAGCCGAAGGCAGCTGCTTAACCAACTGAGACCCAGGCGTCCCTGGTTTTCATTTTTTAAAAAACAATATCTAAACCAGTGTGGGGCTTGAATTCACGACCCCAAGATCAAGAACTGTATTCTCTACTGACTGAGCCACCCAGGTGCCCCTGTGCAAGGTTTTTTTTTTTTTTTTTTAAATTTTTAAATTTGTTAACGATTGGTGAAGTGATTTATATATTGCATTTAAACTATCAAAACAAACAAAAGATTTACTATATCCTGTGCAAAGGTGCCTGGGTGGCTCAGTGGGTTAAAGCCTCTGCCTTCGGCTCAGGTCATGATCTCAGAGTCCTGAGATCGAGCCCTGCATCAGGCTCTGCTCAGCGGGGAGCCTGCTTCCCCCACTCTCTCTGCCTACTTGTGATCTCTGTCAAATAAATAAACAAAATCTTAAAAAAATATATATCCTGTGCAAAGTAAGGCTATTTTTAGCTTCAAAACATACATAATATGGTAAGCAATAACACAGGAGATAATAAATTTGTGTCTGAACAGTCTCACCTAAATATGCATTTCTTTTTTTCCCCCCAATATTTGGTGGAATCCTACAAGTGCAAAATGAGCTTTTGTATCATCAAGATCATGATTGGGCCTTCATATCACACAATCGTGGTCATCAGTTATTCGTGCTTACTGCTCTTACTGTCCCAGTTATGTTTGGCCAGGTTTTAGAGGACCCACTCACAATATGCATTTCTGTATAGAAAAAGCTACCCGGCATTCACCTTCATTTGATTGAATTGCTTTAAATCAATTAGTTACTGTTATATTTTCATAGTACACAGTGTTGACTGGAATTTGAAAATCTGATATATTCAGGTACTGTTGTTAACAACAGTCACAAAAAGGGGGAAATATTCTACATCGATGACTTGTTTAATAAACTACAATGAATATGTGAAACTGTAAACAGTGATGTAGAATGATATGTAATGACATAGAAAGATGTCTATGATATAATGTTTAATGAAAAAGAAAGACACGGGATGCCTGGGTGACTCAGTTGGTTAAGCGGCTGCCCTCGGCTTGGGTCATGGTCCCAGCGTCCTGGGATCGATCAGGTCCCTCGACGGGCTTCTTGCTCTGCGGGGAGCCTGCTTCTCCCTCTGCCGGGAGCCTGCTTCTCCCTCTGCCTCTGCCTGCCTGTACTCTCTCTATCTCTCTGACAAGTAAATAAAATCTTTAAAAAAATAAAAGAAAGACACTATAGAGCACTTAGATACCAGAATACCTGACTGAGTATGATTTAAAAACAAAACAAAAAAAAGAGTGGAGGGGCACCTGAGTAGCTCAGTTAGTTAAGCTGCAGACTCTTGATTTTGGCTCAGACTCTTGATTTTGGCTCAGGTCATGATCTGAGTGATGGGATCCAGACCCACCCACTGGGCTCCCTCCGTAGGGAGTCTGCTTGAGAGTCTCCCTCTTTCTCCCTCTGCCCCTCTCTACACTCATGCTTGCTTACTCTCTCTCTCTAAAATAAATAAAAAAATCTTTAAAAAAAAAGGAAGAAGAAAGAGTGGACACAAATACATGGTCTAGAAATCTAATGGCTAATTTGAATGTATCCCCAAACTGTATTCCTGCTGTAATTGAAAACCCCAATAACTGTGACTAAAATAAGATTTATTTCTCTTGTAAGAAGAGGGTTGCTTAGACAATCCAGTCCTGATGAGGAAGCATCATATAATTAGGGCCCACTCCATTTCTATCTTTACTTTTCATCATTATGATTTTTATCTTCAATGTAGTCTCATTTACCATATGGCTTTTGAAGCTCCAGTTGTCTTGTCCACATTTCAGATTACTGCATTGGAGAACATGTTTGAGTACTTTATCTTTCTTGGTCAAATAGATGCATAAATATTGGTTCCCACTGATTTCTTATGTGTCACATTTTCATCCCTCTTTTACTTCTAGAGTCCCCTCTCTGTGGTGACGTGAAGGAACATCTATTAAAAGTTACCACCAGTAAAATACCACTGTGTTAATAGTGGCTGCTCTATCTACCTTGCCTCGGCAGTTCTTCCAGAGGCAGAATTTTCCTTAATTATTGACAGAAGGAGCTTCTTCAGGTAGTGGACATTTAGCTAGATTAATTCAGGGGTTGTAGTGGCTTGTTAGACTACCATAATATGATAGATTGGGTGGCTTAAACAACAAAAATGGTTTTCTCACAGTTGAGAAGCCTAGAAGTTCAAGATCAAGGTGCCAACATGGTTGGTTTCTGGTAAGATCCCTCTTCTTGGCTTGTAGATGGATATCTTCTTGCTGTGTCCTCACATGGCCTTCTTCTCTGTGTCTACAAGGTTTTTTTTTTTTTTTAAAAGATTTTATTTATTTATTTGACAGAGAGAGATCACAAGTAGGCAGAGGCAGGCAGAGAGAGAGAGGAGGAAGCAGGCTCCCCGCTGAGCAGAGAGCCCGATGTGGGGCTCGATCCCAGGACCCTGGGATCATGACCTGAGCCGAAGGCAGAGGCTTTAACCCACTGAGCCACCCAGGCGCCCCTACAAGGTTTTTTAATAACTAAAACTTTGAAAGACATTTTAATGGCTGGTAGGGTAGCTAGCATCTTTATCCTTTTAGTGATGGTTTTTATAAAATTAAAGACCTACTTGAAAAATTGGGTCAAACTGAGTTGTCATTTTCAGCCTCACCAAACTTGTATTTATAGCTTTCTTGTTCTTAATCAGTTGTAGCAAATATAAAATAAGTGCTTTTTCATAATGGTTAAATACGGACAATTGGTTTTAGCTTTCATATATATTTATGTTTTTCATCATGGTTTGTGGCACTATTTTGTCTCAGAACTAAAATCGTAAAGTGGATTTTTCCTTAGGAAGAAAGTGACGCCATTGCAAGCAGTCTGTTATTTACCTACAGACTATCTCACAAGCTTGAATCAGATGATTATTTTGACAGGGAAAAAAGACATTCCAACCACCAAACAATCTTAGAATCTGAGTGACTGCTGTGCCAATACCATATTATCCCATAACATGGTTGAAAAGTATCTGACACATTTCAGTGTCAAATCATTAAATCCTACTCCCCTCTAGTTTTCTGAGATAACATTGCCTCCTTGTCTGAGGCAATGGAAGTTTTGTCTATACTAAAAACGTGTTTTTTCCTCTAGTCCATTATTGACATGGCAGCAGATGCTCAGCCCCAGGTGGAAATTCACCTAGAAACCATGAGGACTATTTCTCAGTTTTTTTAGAACCTGTCTCCTGAACCTTTAGAATCCTGGGTGCATTGCAGGATACCAGTATTTTTCAAGCATTCTTCCCACTCTACCCTGACCTTTGGCTGGTTTTATTTTATGTGTTTTGCAAACATTGCCCTATTAAGTTAATCCCTTTGAGGCTATTGTTAGCTCTGGACTCCAGCCTGGATTGTCTGTATAAGGGTGAGTAAGTCTGAGTGTTCGCTTCCTTAATTTTAAAAGGAGGCTACTATCTATTTTTATTGCAGGATTCTTGTGAAATTCATGTATATGATAGTTTTCTCAACTATTCAGTGCTATAAGAAGTTGAAACATTGGTATTGTTATCATAAGGACAGCTCTTTTGTAGTGAGGCAGTGATTAGTCCAGGAGTCATAAAAACAACCAGCAAAACACATTGCCTTTTCTTAATTTGAATGTTCTGTTCTTTATTCGACCTTATTAATATGTCTTAATTATTGACTTCTAATCTTTTGGGAGTGGTCAAATTATGTTTTGAAACACGCTTGTCTACTCCAGCAGTTTCATCTGGAATATTCATCCTCTGTTTATATAATGACATTTGTCTGATGAAAGAGATTAGGCATTTAGTATTTTGAAAATAGGTTAAAGAGTGAGATCAGTTTTCATTTTAAATGCTTACACAATTTAAATGAAAGCAGTGCCATTATATAAAACAATAGAGAAGTTAATGTTTTCCCTTTTTGTTTCCATTTTTGAGGTGGTAGTGATTTTATTTTGCTGTGTTTTTTTTTTTTCTCAACACAAGCTGTAGGCTCAATGTGGGGCTTGAACTCATGGCCCCTTGATCAAGAGTTACATACTCTTACAGACTAAGGAGCCAAGCGCCCCTAGAGGTGGTAGTGATTTTATATAGAAGCCAACGGGTAGGAAACAATTAAATTGATTTGGAAATATTATGTAGATACCTTGAAGGCAACTTGTTTAATGTTTGCACAGCTAGACATTGTCAATTTGTTTAACAACACAGGAAAGTTTTTATAACCCTGGAATAATAGGGGGATTTTGGATGTTTATATGTTTGAGTTTATCATTGGTCTCACTTACTGAATTATTTCAATTTTAGTAACCCTTCTCTTAATTTCTGCACATTCCCTATATTGTTTTTCTTTATTTCCCCCTAAAATGAGCTGTTTTTTTATAAGTCTTTTTTCCTCAGCTTTGTCGAGGTATGACTAACAAATAAAAATTGTATATATTTGAGGTATATAACATGATGTTTTGATATACATATACATTGTGAAGTGATTACCATGGTCAAGTTAATTAATACATCCATTGCTCCACATAGTTAACACTTTTTGTTTTTGAGAAAAATTAAGATTTCTCTTAGTAGATTTCAAGTATACAATATTTTTAGCTATGGTCACCATGCTGTAAATCTCCAGATAGTCATTCTACATAACTGAAACTTTTACCTTTTTTCAAGAGTTTTTTTAAAAGATTTTATTTATTTGAGAGAGAGAGAGCATGAGCAGAGGGGAGAAACAGAGGGAGAGGGAGAAGCAGACTCCCCACTGAGCAGGGAGCCAATGCAGGGCTCAATCCCAGGACCCTGAGATCACAACCCAAGTCCAAGGCAGACGTTTAACTGGCTGAGCCACCTAGGTGTTCCCTAAAGTTTTTATTTAAATTCCAGTTAGTTAATGTACAGTGTAATATTAGTTTCAGGTGTACAATATAGTGATTTAACACTTAACATATAACACCGGCTGCTCATCACAAAAAGTGCCTTCCTTAATCCCTGTCACCTATTCCCCCACCCACTTTCCTTCTGGTAAACATTAGTTTGTTTTCTACAGTTGAGTCTGAGGCTTTAACCCACTGAGCCACCCAGGCGCCCCAAGTGATCATTTGTTTCTTAAATTCCATCTCTGAGTGAAATCATTTTGTATTTATCTTTCTCTGACTGACTTATTTTGCTTGGCATAATACTCTCTAGCTCCATCCATGTTGTTGCAAATGGCAAGATTTCACTCGTTCTTTTATGGCTGAGTAATATTCTGTGTGTGTGTGTGTGTATGTGTACACTATATCTTCTTTATCCATTCATCAGTTGATGGGCATTTGGACGCATTCCATAATTTGGATATTGTTAAGAATGCTGCTGTAAACATTGGGGTGCATGTATTCCTTTGAATTAGTGTTTTTATGTTCTTTGGGTAAATACCCAGTAGTGCGATTGCTGGATCATAGAGTAGTTCTGTTTTTAAGTTTTTGAGAAATCTCCATACTGTTTTCCAGAGTGGCTTCACCAGTTTGCATTCCCATCAACAGTTTCTCCATGTCCTTACCAATACCTATTGTTTCTTGTGTTAATTTTAGCCATTTTGACTTGTGTGAGGTGATATTTCATTGTAGTTTTATTTCAATTTCCCTGATGATGAATGAGAAACATTGTACCATTTGACCAACATTTCTTCATTTCCCCCACCCCCCTGGGCCCTGGTAATCACCCTTCTAGTCTCTACTTCTGAGTTCGACTTTTTCAGTTTCCACATATAGGAGAGATCGTGCAGTTTTTGTCTTTCTGTTTCTGGCTTATTTCACTTAGCATAATGTCTACCAGGTTCATTCATTTATTTACCTTTAAAAAATATTTTTTAAAAAAGATTTTATTTATTTGAGAAAAAGAGCAGAGCAAGAGAGAGAGAACAAGTACATGGGGGTGAGGGGCAGAAGGAGAGGGAGAAGCAGACTCCCCACTAAGCAGGGAGCCCAACGTGGGACTCGATCCCAGGACTCTGGGATCATGACCTGAGTGGAGGGCACATGCTTAACTGACTGCATCACTCAGGCATCCCTTAAAAATTCTTATAATAAAATAATTTAGTCTAACAAAGTGTATAGGAAACCCTATAACATAAGTATGTATCTATTACACAGCCTAAGAAGTTAAACAGTATATGTATAGTATAAATTCCCCTTTGTGCTCAGTTTCATCCCTTCCTCCTTCCCCAAACTCCTAAATTTGGCATTTGTCATTCCCATGCATTTTTAAAGATTTATTTATTTATTCATTTATTTGACAGACAGAGATCACGAGTAGGCAGAGAGGCAGGCAGAGAGAGAGAGAGGAGGAAGCAGACTCCTTGCTGAGCAGAGAACCCGACGTGGGGCTCGATCCCAGGACCCTGAGATCACGACCTGAGCCGAAGGCAGAGGCTTTAACCGGAACCACCCAGGTGCCCCCCCATGCACATTTTTAAAAAATATTTTATTTGACAGAGAGAGATATCATAAGTAGGCAGAGAGGCAGGCAGAGAGAGAGAGAAGGGGGAAGCAGGTTCCTTGCGGAGCAGAGAGCCCGATGTGGGGCTCGATCCCAGGACCCTGAGATCATGACCTGAGCCGAAGGCAGAGGCTTAACCCACTGAGCCACCCAGGTGCCCTCCCATGGACATTTTTATATTTTGACTAACATTACTACATATGCATGCATACAGGAACAATATATGGTATTGTTTTAAGTTCCTAGACTTTTGTATTCTTGTGAAAAATTTAAAAAAAATTTTTAAATTTATTTGAGATAGAGTGAGAGAGAGCATGAGTGGGGAGCAGGGGCAGAGGGAGAGGGAGAAGACTCCCCTCTGAGTGGGGAGCCCAACATGGGACTTGATTCCAGGTTCCTGGGATGAAGACCTGAGCCAAAAGCAGATGTTAAACTGATTGAGCCACCCAGGTACTCTCTTGTGAAACTTTTCTTATTGCCTCAGCTATGTTAATTAGATTTATCTATGCTGTTGCTCATAGTTCCAGTTTCTCAACTTCTGTCCTATTGATATTTGGGGCTAGATAATTCTTTGTTGTGAGTGGGTTTCTTTCTTTTTTAAAAGATTTACTTATTTTTGAATGAGGGAGAGAGATAGAGAGTTCATGTGTGAGCAGAGGGGCAGAGGGAGGGAGGGGCAGAGGGAGGGAGAAAGAATCTCAAGCAGACTCCCTGAGTGCAGAGCCCCATGCAGGGCTCTATTTCACAATGCTGAGATCATTACCTGAGCATAAATCAAGTCGGATGCCCACCTGACTGAGCCACCCAGGTGCCCCTGTGAATGTATTTCTTGTCTATTAAGGATGTTTAGTGGTATCCCTGGCCTCTACCCACTAGATGCCAGTAGCAGCTCCCCCAAACTCCCCCTCGCCACCCAGTTATAACCAAAAATGTGTCCAGACTTTGCCAGGTGTCCTTTTGGTGGTAATCTCCCCTCCCCCCAGTGAGAACTGTTATTTTAGTTCATTAATTTTAATTACTGTATCATTCTCCACTACACACACACACACACACACACACACTCCACCACCACCACCTATTTGTCTATTTTCTGATTGATAGACATTTAGTTTATTGCCAGAGTTTTAACTATTAGGAACACTGTTGCAATGAGCATTCTCGTTCATGTTTTCTCTGCACATGTGTGAGACTTTGTGTATGGTGATATGCCTAGGACTGAAAATGTTAAGTTCTATTATATGCATATCTTCAGCTCTACCAGATAATGCCAAACAGGTTCCCTAATAGTTGTACTAATTTACACTCTCACCAGCTGAATAGGAAAGATCCTGTTGCTCCATATCCTTACTGACACATGATATTGCTAGATTTTGAAATTTTTGTCTACCTGATGGCTGTAAATGATATTCATTGTGGCTTTAATTTGCATTATTTACTTACAGTTTATTAATCCAGAAATCTTTCCAAAATCATAAAGACTAATTATTTTAAGGGGATTAAAAATAATATTTGAGCTCCTGTGATCAGCTTTAAGAAGTGGTTTTGAGCAGACTTCATACATATGTGTCATGTTTGTACTCAATTCATTGAGTTTCTGTTTCTAAACCAGACATGATGATCTAGTCATAATGCTGTTCTTCCTCTTCGGAAATGTTATTACTAATGGTGATTACTATGTGTGTTTAAGGAGTGGCTCCAAATACTTTAATAACCCTTATTTCTCTCACTGTTGTTGATTGCTGTTGTTCTCAGAGTTACTGCATTCCCAATTGCTCCATGCCAGATTTGTTCTTTGATATTGTGATCTCCCAGAAGCCTACGCTTTACTATACCATATGAATTGTTTATGCTCTTACTCTGTTTTCTGAGTCATTTTGCTAAATACAATGGGAGGTTACAAAAATGTTCCTGATTTTGTACGTATCCTCGAGACATTTAAAATTCAAAAGATGGACATTGCATTTGTTACAAAATCAGTTAGAGTTGTATATATAGGAGTAGCATGAGGGAGATGGAATTCTTCTGAGCTTTTGTGTGTAAAGGCCAGTTTAAGTAGAGTTTTTGAAGAAAAAATTCAGGTGAATTATGAAGGTAGGAGGAAAAATACATTATTCATAGATGATTTTACATGCTTAAATTAGGATTTAGCCATAAATGTGGCTGTATTAATGTAATTTTCATTTGTGCTCAGAAATTCCTTCTTCTCCAATAAATACTTCCAGGTGAATTATTTTAAAAGATTTTATTTATTTATTTGCCAGAGAGAGAGAGATAGAGAGCACGCACAATCAGAGGGAGCAGCAGGCAAAGTGAGAAGCAGGAGAGAGAAGCAGGCTCTCTGCTGAGCAGGGAGCCAAATATGGGGCTTGATCCCAGGACCTGAGATCATGACCTAAACTGAAGGCAGATGCTTAACTGACTGAGCCACCCAGGCATCCCTATCCAGTTACTTTAAAAGTGCCTTTCTGCTTAGTCTCTCTCAGTTCTTCAGTAAGCCTGAGAGATGCTCCAGTACTTTGGTCTGGGACATACCCCATAAGAAAACTGTATTTCGGTTTTACATTTCTAAATAACCAGACAAACTGGCCTTCATCTGCTGAATGTATTATAGTCCAAGAGTTTGTTACCGGTTCTGTTGTTTGAACTTGACATTTTCCAGTAGAATAATTCAGTTTTGGTAGTATGCCTTGATCAACCTTCAAAAGCCCTGCTTGACCCATAACATATCTGAGTTATACAGCATTAAGTCTGAGTGTTCTGTCCTGGAGGCAGGCATCCATGTGCTACAAGAGGAAAGAGAACATCTCCTTTTTAAGACCGAGGGCTGACTGTGGACAACATTTTGATAGGATATGTTTGTTTTAGATGTTACTCTACTTTCCTTTTTATACCCATTACTGCTAAGAAGAGTGACCCTCTCCCTAGTCCCTGATGCCTTTATGTCGGCCTTCAGTACCTCACCTTTGGACTTTTCACCGGCCCATGAGTTCTCTTCATCTGAGGTATTATTTGTTCATAATTACCTGTCTTTCCTGTCCTATCTGGGCTTCGCAGGTATTAGGAGGAATAATTCTAGCTATGAGTCCCTTAAACTAGCAAAGTGGAGCTTGTATTTTAAAAAGAGAATATAGTGTCTCTTAATGCAACTGACCCGGATTCTTCAAAACTCATTTCATGGGGGAAAAGAGATAGGGGAGGGGCTGTTTTAGATTAAATGAGACTAAAAGAAACACAACCAAATTCAGTGTGTGAACTTTGTCTGGATCCTGACTTGGGAAAAATAAAAGCTGTAAAAGATGTTCTTGGGATATTTGGGAAAATTTATTAGTACCATGCTCTAACCAATTGAGCTAACTGGCCTCTTGGGAAAATTTAAATAGAGGATTTGTATTAGATGACGTACAATCATTAATTCTCTTAGCTTTGATAGTAATAGTGTGGTTATGTAGGAGTTCTTATTCTTTGAAAATGCATGCTGGAGTATTATGATTTCTAAAACTTACATTCAAATGTTTTCGAAAGAACAAGTCAAATACAGCAAAATGTTAACCATTGTTGAATTGATGCAGAGGATATACAGATAGATATTCATTGTACTATTACAGCTTTTATGTGTGGTTGAAATTTTTCATAATAAAAGTTCAGGGAAAAAGGGAATATATGTATTAATATAATTTCTAAATCTTGAATATTCACGATAGTGAATTCAGGCATATGGAGAATTTGGTTTTTTTGATCTGCAGTAGCTAGTTCTAGTTCCTCTAAACTAATTCAGATCTCCTACTTCTTCCCTTATTTCACTTATCATTCATTCAAAGATTCAGATTTTGTCCTATTGGCAGCAGCTGCTCTGACTAGAGGAAGGAAGATAGAGTTTCATAAGGCAGTGACAACTTATTTTTACATGTAGATTGTAAATCATAGATTATCAGAATGTAAACATCTTTGGCAGTGTGCTTCATTAGAGATCATGATTTTTTTGACCTTGAATAAAGGCTGCTTCATGTCATTAAAAACAAAAATCAGACAAAATGTATTTCTGTACATTGAATAACTATTGTAAGTCTCTGTAAAAATAGGCAGTAATTTAATACTGGCTTAAGAAGTAGTAGTGGACATACCTGAATTGTTAACTATCGTGTTTGTAATAGCTTTAGCTGTAACTTTAAAAGCAAATAACATGGGGGTGCCTGGCTGGCTCAGTCAGTAGAGCATGTGACTCTTGACTTCAGGTTCTTGAGTTTGAGCCCCACGTTGGGTGTAGAGATTACAAAAATAAAATAAGTAAACTTACAAAAAATAAAAGTAAATAACACAAGGCTTCCAGTTATGGAATGAATAAGTGTTAGTGGATAAAAGTTATAGTATAGGGAATACAGTCAGTGGTATTGTAATATTGTATGGTGACAAATTGTAGCTGCACTTGTGGTGAGCATAGCATAATGTATAGACCTGTTAAATCACTATGTCATATACCTGAAACTAATGTAATATTGTGTGTTGATTATACTTCAGTAAAAATAAATATAAAAGATAAAGTAAATAATGCAAATAGGCTAATAATTATGAATCAATTTTACATAAAGTCACACTATAAATTATAACTATTCCAGAATTAATGCAAGTTGAATAAAATTAAGACAGAATGGTGGGCTTAGTGATGAATTTTTCTTTCAGCTTTTCTTTTAAAAAAATTTATTTTTTTATTTTTAGAGAGAAAGAGCGTGCACTTGCAAGTGAGGGGAGGGGGAGATGTAGACAGAGGGGAAGAAAGAGAATCTTAAACAGGCTCCCCGCTGAGCATGGACCCGGAAGCAGGGCTTTATCTCATGACCCTGAGATCATGACCTGAGCAGAAATCAAGAGTTAGATGCTTTTTTTAAAAAAAGATTTTTATCTCTATTATTTATTTGACAGAGAGGTAGAGCCAGAGAACACAAGCAGAGGGAATGGCAGAGGGAGTGGGATAAGCAGGCTCCATACGGAGCAGGGAGCCTGACGTGGGGCTTGATCGCAGGCCCCTGGGATCATGACCTTACCCAAAGGCAGATGCTTAACCATCTGAGCCACCCAGGCCCCCCAAGAGTCAGATGCTTAGCCAACTGAGCCACCTAGGTACCACTCTTTCGGCTTTTCTATGTTTTTACATTTAAAAAATGAATATATAGAAAATAGTATGAAGGTGCCTCAAAAAATTAAAAATAGAACTACCATATTCAGCATTTCCACTTCTGGGTATTTATCCAAAAGACATGAAATCACTGTATCAAAGATATCTGCACCCCATATTCATTGCTGCGTTATTTACAGTAGCTAAGGTATAGAAAAAACCTAAGTGTCCCTCAATGGGTGAATGGATAAAGTAAATGTGGTGTATATATACATAATATTATTCAGCCATTAAAAAAGGAAATTCTGGGGGTGCCTGGGTGGCTCAGTGGGTTAAAGCCTCTGCCTTTGGCTCAGGACATGATCCCAGGGATTGAGCCCCATATCAGGCTCCCTGCCCGGCAGGGAGCCTGCTTCCTCCTCTTTCTCTGCCTGCCTCTCTGCCTACTTGTGATCTCTCTCTGTCAAATAAATAAATAAAATCTTTAAAAAAAAAGGAAATTCTGTCACTTGCAACAATATGGATTGAAGGCATTATGCGAAGTCAGAGGAAGGCAAATACTATATGAGCTCACTTATAGGTGGAATCTGAAAAAAACCAAACTCATAGATAAAGAGAACAGATTGGTGGGTTGCCAGATGTGGGTGTTGGAGATGGATGAAATGGGTGAAGGTGGTCAAAAGGTATAAACTTTAAGTTCTGTGGATATAATATACAGTATGATGACTATTGTTAACAGTACTGCATTGTATATTTGAAAGCTGCTAAGAGAGTAGATTATAAAGGTTTGTACCATAAGAAAAAAAATTTAACTTCATGGTAATTGATGTTAAACTTATGGTGGTAATCATTTCACAGTGTATACATATATCAAATCATTTTGTTGTACACCTAAAACTAATATAATGCTATATATAAGTTATATCTCAATTAAAAAATGACTAGAAGCAACAAAAATGAAATACATTGGACTTTATCAAAATTAAACACTTTTGGGGACCAAAGGACTCTATCAAGATGGTGGAAAGATAACCCACAGAATAGGGGAAAATATTTGGAAATCATATATGCGATTAGAATATCCAGAATATATAAATAAATCCTGTACTCAACAAAAAACCCAAAAGCCCAATTAAAAAATGGGTAAAGGGAAAAAAAAGGAGTGCCTGGGTGGCTCAGTTGGTTAAGTGTCTGCCTTCATCTCGTCATGATCCTGGGATTCTGGGATCGAGCCAGGGAGCCAGGAAGCCCACATCTCCCTCTCTGCTGCACCCCCTCCCTCTGCTTCTCCCTCTGCTTGTGCTCTCTCTCTCTCTCTCTCTCTCTCTCAAATAAAAAAATAAAATCTTTTTAAAAATGGATAAAGGGCTCACATAGACATTTCTCCAAAAAAGATATACAAATGGCCAGTAAGCACATGAAAAGATGTTCAAAATCACTAGTAATCAGGGACATGCAAATCAAAACCACAGTGAGATACCACTTAACATTTACTAGAATGGCTAAAGTAAAAAAATAAGATAATAACAAGTGTTGGTGAGGAGGTGGAGATATTGGAACCCTCATATGCTACTAGCAGGAATGTAAAATGGCACAGCTGCTTTGGAAAACTATGGCATTTCCTCAGTTAAAACGTAGAATTCTCGGACCTAGTAGTTCCACTCAAGTATTACCCAAGAAAAATGAAAACACAGAAATTTGTACATAAATATTTATAGGAGCCTTATTCTTAGTAGCCAAAAGATAGGGGCAACCTAAATGTCAACTGATGAATAGATAAACAAAATATAGTATATCCATACCATGGAATATAATTCAGCCATAAAAAGGAATGAAGCACTGACACATTCTACAACATGGATGAACCTTGAAAACATCATGCTAAGTGAAAGAAGCCAGTCACAAAAGACCACATATTATATGTGATTTCGTTCATATGAAATATCCAAAAGAGAAAAATCTATACAGACACAGAGATTAATGGTTGCCTGGCAGTCGGGCTGGGGCCTTAGGAGGTGGGAGGGTGATAGCTAATGGGTATCAGGTTTCTTTTTGAGGTGACAGAAATGTTCTAAAATTGACTGTGGTAATGGTGGCACATACCTGTGAATGTAACGCCTATTGAATTTTACACCTTAAATGTGTGAATTATATGTGAACTGTATTTCAGTAAAGCTGTTTAAAAAATGGTGCTGGGAGAAGCTGACATCCAATGTAAAAGAATGTAACTTGGATCCCTGCTGCACACCATGTACAACAATTAACTCAAATGGATTACCTAAATGTAAGAGTGAAACTACCAAACTCTTAGAACATAGAAGTAAATATTCATGGCTTTCAGTGTGTCAGTGGTTTCTTATATATAGGACATCAAAAGCACAAACAAAAAAAGAAAAATTGATAAATTTGGTTTCATAAAGATAAAGTTCTTTTTTTGTTTCAAAGGATACCATCAAGAAAGTGAAAAAAATGAAGTACAGATTGTTAAACCTTAAAAATATTATGCTAAGTGAAAGAATTTCAGACACAAAGGCCACATATTGAATGAATCCATTTTTATGAAATTACCAGGATGGACAAATCCATAGAGATAGGAAGTAGATTCATTTTTGCCAGTAGATGTAAGGGGACTGAGGAGTAACTGCTGATGATGGGTATGGAGTTTCTTTTGGGGGTAATGAAAATGTTCTGCAGTTACATAGTCATGATGGTTGCATAGCCTTGTGAATATTACTAAAAAACACTGAACTGTTTGTCTTAGGGTGAATTTTATAATGTGTGAATTATATCTCAAAGAAGAATTATATATATATATATATAAAATGAAAAATATGTGCTAAAAACCAATTAACATTTGAAAACAATTTATCCCCAAGGAAATTCTGTGGTTTTAGATATTTGGAAATTATATTGGTGGTCCAGTTGTTCAAAGCTCCAGTGAAATCAAAGTACAGAGAATCTACTTATTTGCTTTGTTAGGAGCAGAGGATGAGATTCAGCAGCAATTTCTGTTTGTTTCTCTGAGCTTAGCAAAGCTGAGATGATGTACTAATTATTTTTATTCCACATGTAATAAATTTATTGCAAAGAAATGTTTTAGTAATTGTTTTTTGTAAATTTATTTTGAATTGGTTTTGTATTTATATAATTCAAAATGCAGAAGCATTAGTTACCTCTGTAGAGGTAACTAATGTTACTGATTATTTGTGAGTCCTTCTAGAGATATTTTTACATAGTGTTTGGTTTTTAAAAAAAAATTTCCTCTGTAGTTTAGCATTTTTCAAAGAAATGACTTTTAGGGCAAAATAGAGTCAATGTAAATCTTGGTATTTGTAAACCCCTTTTTGAGTTCTGTAGTTGGCCATTGTTAATTTTGACAAATAAGTCTAAGAGAAACACTTTGGTGTCTCTAATTTTTGATTATGGCCACACTACAGGATCTTTATCCAAGGGCATAGAGACCCCCTAATGAATACTGGATAAATTTTATTGGACCCAAGACTTGTATTTTTATTTGTACTTCAATTTTAGGTAATAGCATCTTCATAATAACTGGTTACTTCCTGCTCATCTTTGGTTTGGTAACAGTTTTACTTTACTTCAGTATTTCTCTTCTCCCTCTTATACAAAACGGTACTTTCTACATAATTTGTGATCTTTGCAAAAAGATTTTTTTTGCAAATCTATACAATTTGCAAATTCTTTACATTGAGCTAATATTCTTCCAAATAAAATTTTTCCGAATGTCCACATAATTAAAAATCTTCTAATTAACACCCCCTAATTTACCTAAACATGAGTAATCTGTAGTGCTCTAAAAGAGGCCCTCAGATCTGCACTGGGAAATCTCTCTTTTTTCCTGAATAATTTCTTTTTCTTTTTAAGATTTTATTTATTTATTTGACAGACAGAGATCACAAGTAGGCAGAGAGGCAGGCGGAGAGAGAGGAAGGGAAGCAGGCTCCCTGCTGAGCAGAGAGCCCAATATGGGGCTCGATCCCAGGACCCTGGGATCATGACCCAAGCTGAAGGCAGAGGCTTTAACCCACTGAGCCACCCAGGCGCCCCCTGAATAATTTCTTAAGCCTGAATCTAGTGCTGCTTTTATCATAATCATTTCACTTTACCCTTTAAACAAAAGAGTTTTATCAAAATATGTTCTTGCTTCTTTTCTTGTAATTTTCATTTATCTTCCTTCCTGTCTAGTGGTTTGGTTTAATTTTCTTTATTCTCTTTCTTCTTCTCCTGTTTTGGAAGCTTTATATTCTATTTCTAGTCTTCTACTGGTTACCTTTAAATTTTTAACATGTATTCTTTTTTTAAAAATTAAATTAAAATTTTTGTGTGTGTGTTCCAAAAATTCATTGTTTATGCACTACACCCAGTGCTCCATCATGCAATACGTGCCCTCCTTAATACCCACCACCAGGCTCACCCAACCCCCCACTCTTCTCCCCTCCCAAACCCTCAGTTTTAGTTTGTTTCTCATAGTCCACAGTCTCTCATGGTTTGTCTCCCCCTCTGATTTCCCCCAACTCACTTCTCCTCTCCATTTCCCAGTGTCCTCCGTGTTATTCCTTATGCTCCACAAGTAAGTGAAACCATAATTGACTCTCTCCGCTTGACTTATTTAACTCAAAATCTAAGGTTTATCTCTTTTTGTACATTCCAAATAAGAGCAGGGTTCTCAGAATGCCTCAGCTATAAACTCCCTTCCCTATTATTGTTTTCTATTATTTCAGATCTACTGTGTGTGTTTGAAAAGATAATACATCCTGTGTTACAAAATTTAAAAGATACAGAAGAGACTAGATCTTAATTGTTATCACCACAAAAAAAAATGACAAGTGATGTGATAGAGGTGTTAGCTAATGGTGGTAATCCTATTACTACACACACACACACACACACACACACACACACACGCATGTATCAAACCAACACATTGTATACCTTAAACTTATACCATGTTATGTCAATTATATCTCAACTTTAAAAAGAGGTATAAAACCAATGTTTATAGCAGCAATGGCCACGGTCGCCAAACTGTGGAAAGAACCAAGATGCCCTTCAACAGACGAATGGATAAGGAAGATGTGGTCCATATACACTATGGAGTATTATGCCTCCATCAGAAAGGATGAATACCCAACTTCTGTAGCAACATGGACGGGACTGGAAGAGATTATGCTGAGTGAAATATATAAATATATCAAGCAGAGAGAGTCAATTATCATATGGTTTCACTTATTTGTGGAGCATAACAAATAACACGGAGGACATGGGGAGATGGAGAGGAGAAGGGAGTTGAGGGAAATTGGAGGGGGAGATGAACCATGAGAGACTATGGACTCTGAAAAACAACCTGAGGGTTTTGAAGGGGGGGGGTGGGAGGTTGTGGGATCCAGGTGGTGGGTATTATGGAGGGCACGCATTGCATGGAGCACTGGGTGTGGTGTAAAACTATGAATTTTTTATGCTGAAAAGAAATGAAAAATGAAATAAAAAAAATAAAAAGAGGTATAAAAGGTTATATACTAATTCTTTTTTCCACTCTTATCCCCAACCACTTAGTTCCTCTCACCAGAGGAAAACACTGTTTCCATGGGATATATTAGGTTGATCTATATGAAAATGGCAGTATTTGACTATTTTGATATGCAACAATGGCAATTTCATGTGATTCAAATTAGTTATCAGTGGGGAGAAAAGATTCTTGCCTTCATACAATTTTCATTCCAGTGGTACATGTATTAGTTAATTGTTGCAGTGTAAGAAATTACCTAAAAATTCAGTGGCTTGAAACAACAAGCGTTTATTGTCTTGGAATTTTTGTGAGTCATAAATTTGGGAGTGGTTTTGCTGGGTGGTTCTGGTTCAGGGTATTTCATGAGATTGTAGTCAGTATGTTGACTAGAGCCTCAGGCATCTAAAGGCTTAATTAAGTCTGAAGTACCAGCTTCTAAGATGGTTCACTCACAGGGCTATTGGCAGGAGGCCTCAATTTCTTGCCACATAAACCACTCCCTAAGGCTGCTTGAGTGTCCTTATGATATGGCAGATGGCTTCCCCCAGCTTGGGCCATTCAAGACAAAAGACAAGGAGGAATCCACAGTGACTTTCACCCCTCTCCTATAGTGCCTGCCTTTTATGATTCAGTCTTGGGAGTTACACCTTGTGTATTCCACCATATTCTGTTCAGAAGCAAGTCATTGAGCACAGGTCACACTCAAGGGAAAGGAATTAAATTCCACCTCATTTTTCTTTTTTTGAAGATTTTATTTATTTGCTAGAGAGAAAGTTAGCAAGTGAGAGAGAGAGAGAGAACACAGCAGAGGAAGAGGGAGAAGCAGACTCCCTGCTGAGCAGAGAGCCTGATGTAGGGCTCGATCCCAGGATCTGAGCCGCAGGCAGATGCTTAACTGACTGAGCCACCCAGATGCCCCAAATTCCATCTTTTGAAAGAAGGAGTAACAAAGAATTTATGAGCATATTTTGAAACCACCACAGGAAAGCAGATAATGAGCAATGAACACAGTAAGTGAATTATGTAGTATATTAGAAGATAAGTTCTATGAAAAAAAGACAAAATAGAGCAGATGTAAGGGGAATCAGAGTGGATAGGTATGGAAGGGATGTGGATTGCAATTTGAAGCAGGGTGGTCAGTGTAAAACTCATTATGGGGATTAGATTTGAGTAAAGGCTTGAAAGAGATAAAGTTAGCTAAGCAGATATCTGGAAGAAGAAAGTGTATTCCAAGGGAATAGCTAAAGCAGTGGTCCTGAGATGAGAGTGAAATGAGATGAGAGAAAAGAATGCTGACCATATTTTATTTGTAGAATAATTTCAGTTGAGAAATTGGGGGGAAAGTTGAGGAAGGATTATTTCCATGGCTGAAATTAGTGAGTTCATTGTTTCTAATAGGAATGTAAAGAAGAAATCAAGATGGATCGAAGTATGGGTGTGGATTCGGTCACCATCTCTGTTGAGGGGATGACGTGTAGTTCCTGTGTTTGGACCATTGAGCAGCGGATTGGAAAACTGAATGGTGTACATCATATTAAAGTAAGTTAGTCTTTGGAAATAAGTAAAGTCAAATGTTGACTGGAATTCTAGAAAATTACTTTAAACACTGAGATAGAAGCAGATATATTGACACATTTGGCAATAAAGACTGATAAGATTAATATATTTTCTTTGCCCCTTTAACTTTTTTTTATAAAAAATAAGAAATTATAGTTTTAACTTAAAAACATCTGAAGATGGTTTGACAATACTATGGTTGTATATTTATAGATTTATGTTTTATAAGTATAAATAAATATATATTACTCTTAATTTCATACTAAACTAAAATATATGTTTTCAGAGAAAGGGTGCTGGGCTTTCTTCTCTCTCTCTCTCTCTTTTTTAAAAGATTTTATTTATTTATTTGACAAACAGAGATCAGAAGTAGGCAGAGAGGCAGGCAGAGAGAGAGGAGGAAGCAGGCTCCCTGCTGAGCAGAGAGTCCGATGCGGGGCCCGATCCCAGGACCCTGGGATCATGACCTGAGCCGAAGGCAGAGGCTTTAACCCACTGAGCCACCCAGGTGCCCCTGGGCTTTCTTCTCTTATATAGCATGACAATTATTATGTGAAATAATAATGTAATAATCCTTAAGCACATGCATACAAGCTGTAACAGTAATTTTCTAAGCTTTTTCATTTCAATTTTTTAAATGTTTCTAGTTAAATATATATAGTATATATATTTAAGTAATGTGTACATTCAGTATGGGACTTGAACTCACAGCCCTGAGATCAAGAGTCACATGCTCGGGGTGCCTGGGTGGCTCAGTGGGTTAAAGCCTCTGCCTTCGGCTCAGGTCATGATCCCAGGGTCCTGGGATCGAGCCCCACATCAGGCTCTCTGCACAGTGGGGAGCCTGCTTCCTCCTCTCTTGCTCTGCTTGCTTGTGATCTCTGTCTGTCAAATAAATAAATAAAATGTTAAAAAAAGAGTCACATGCTCTACCAACTGAGCCAGTCAACCACCCCTTTCACTTCAATTTTTAAAAAAAGGTTTATTTATTTACTTTAGAGAGAGAGTGGGGGTGGTGAGGGGGTGGGGCGGAGAGTCAGAGAGAGAAACGTAGGCACACTCCACACTGAACACAGAGCCCCATGCAGGGCTCAATTTCATGATCATGAGATCATGACCTGAGCCAAAACCAAGAGTTGGATGCTTAACCTACTGTGCCACCCAGGTGCCCCTTCGTTTTGATTCTCAATCGCAAAAATAAAAATTGACTTTTTTCAGACCACCTTAACACATTCCTGCTATAATTCATCTCAGAATGTTGATGAAAAGAGTGGTTTATAAATATATTCTAATTTGTCTGTAATGAACCTGAATTATTAATATAACTATTATAAATAAATAATTTAAATGGCTTTGTTTCACACCTTCTAACCATAAGAACCAAAAGTCCCAAAGTCAATACAAGACTACCCTACAGGGAATATAGTGATGCCACCTCGCCTACTGTCTTATAAAAAATTTTTGAATGTTTCCCGTGTTCATTTTTTGACATAGACATGTGTTAAAGCTATAAAGAGTCTTACATATGACTTCAGTGGTCTAACCTCTTCATTTTACAGATTACCAAATGGAAGCTTAGATTAATGAAGTGACTTGTGACCCAGCTACCTATTACCAAAGCAAAACTAGAACTGAAGTTGCATGATTCCTGGGCCAGTGTATTTTCTGGTCATATAGTGTCTACAGATGCAATTTAATTTGCATATGGTTCTCAAACTTGTGGTCTCCGAATTATTCTCTCACGTAAATTCTGAAAAAATTAATCATCATAAAGGTGCCTTTTACCACCAAATTGATGGATTAGCTTTGTGCGGCTAGTTTATATAAATTCTTCTCAGAGTAATTCTAGTATTTTCAGTATGAAAAACCTTAAATTATGTTTGGTCATTACTTTTTAAAACTTTTTATTTTCATGTTGTTAAAAATGTCTTTGATTAGGGGTGCCTGGGTGGCTCAGTGGGTTAAGCCTCTGCCTTTGGCTCAGTTCGTGGTCTCAGAGTCCTGGGATCGAGGCCCACATTGGGCTCTCTGCTCAGCAGGGAGCCTGCTTCCCCCCTCCTCCCCTGCCTGTCTCTCTGCCTACTTGTGATCATCAAATAAGTAAATAAAATCTTTTAAAAATGTCTTTGATTTTAAAGCCTTTGGAGTAAAAAAATGTTTTAGTTAATCTTTACTCTGTAATCCAGCTTTCTCAATCTCCACATCATTGTCATTTTGGGATGGGTAATTCTTTATTGTGTGAGGGCTGCTTTGTGCTTTGTAGGATGTTCAGCAGCACCCCTGGGCTCTACCCACTGGATGCCAATAGACTTTTTTTGTACTTGTGACAACCAAAAGTGTCTCCAGGTATTGCCAAATGTCCTCTGTGGGCAGAAATGCCCTCAGTTGAGATTCACTGCTGTAGTCCCTTCTCAGAGAACCTACTATATACACTTTGGCTTTTCAATTAGTATTTGATGATGGTGAACTGATTTATTGAATAGGCTCATATGCCCCTTTCTCTTCATATTAGTGCGCTCTCGTGCTCTCTCTCTCTCTATATATATTTTTTTTTTCTTTTTTTTTGCCAGTGACAGGTAATGAGCAGTGGTTCTCAAACCACAACTTGAGAATCACCTGGAGGACTTGCCAAAACATTAATTTCTGGGTCCTACCCTCAGAGTTTCTGTTTTAGTAGGGCTGATGGGGCCTGAGAGTTTGCATTTCTAATAAATGCCCAATTAACTCTAATGGTGCTGGCCCTGGGGTCACAGTTTGAGAACTATTATATTGCATGAGATATACTTACACTAAAAATTGTTATTGAGGTGAAATTTAAATTTAACTTGATGTCTTGTGTTTTTTTAATTAAAATTTTTTAAATTTATGTTTTTTTAAAAGATTTTGTTTATTTATTTGACAGAGATCACAAGCAGGCAGAGAGGCAGGCGGAGAGAGAGAGGGGGAAGCAGGCTCCCCGCCGAGCAGAGAGCCCGACTTGGGGCTCGATCCCAGAACCCTGAGATCATGACTGGAGCTAAAGGCAGATGCTCAACCCACTGAGCCACCCAGGCACCCCTAAATTTATGTTTTATTTTATTTTTTTTTAAAGTGAACTCTATGCTCAATGTCGGGCTTGAACTCATAACCTCAAGATCAAGAGCTTCATGCTCTAACAACTGAGCCAGCCAGGTGCCCCTGGTATCTTGTATTTTTATTTGCTAAATCTGGTAACCCTACTTTGAAATCATCCTTCCTCCTTACTTTTAGCCCCTCATAAGAACTGCTTTATTTTTTGTCCCTACAGATTTTAGTTTTTAGTTTTTTAAAAAGATTTTATTTATTTATTTTCAGAGAGAGAGAGAGAGAGAGAGAGAGAGAGAGAGTGAGTGTGAGCACAAGCAGGGGAAGCAGTAGGCAGAGACAGAAGGAGAAGCAGGCTCTGCACTGAGCAAGGAGCCTGATGTGAGACTTTATCCCAGGACCCCAGGATCATGACTTGAACCGAAGGCTGATGCTTAACTGACTGAACCACCCAGGCATCCCTAAATTTTACTTTTTTAAAACTGCCATATATGGAATCATACAGCCTTTTGAGTCTAGCTGCCTTCACTTAGCATTATGCATTTGAGATCTATTTATGTTGTTTTTTGTATCACTAGTTCTTTCCTTTTTATTGCTGAGGGGTATTCCGTTGTGTGGATGTCCAACAATTTGTTTGCCCATTCACTTATTGGGAAACATTTGGATTGTTGCCACTTTTTTGTAATTATGTAAAACAATGCTCTGAGTGTTCACATGGGAGTCTTTGTTTAGACATAGGTTTTCTCTTGGGAAGATTCCTAGGATTGAATTTGTTCCATCATATACTAAGTGTATGTATCATTTGTTGAGGTGTTCACAAGTGATTTATCATAGTGACTGTACTATATTTTCTTCACCAGCAATGTTTGTGGGCTCTGCTTTTTCTAGATTCTAACACTTGGTATATCAGTCTTTTTAGTTATAGATGTTCTAGTGGGTATGTAGTGGTATCACGCTAATTGTCATTTCCTTAATGGCTGATGATGTTAAGCATTTCATGTGGTTGTTAGGCATTTGTATAACTTCTTTGGTCAAATGGCTGTTAAAAACTTTTCTCATATTTTTAGCCGTTATCTTTTTTTGTTTCCTTATTTAATTTTGATTATCCTTTATGTATTCAAAATATAAATCTCTTTTAGATATGTGTTTTGCAAATATTTAGTCTGCGGCTTGTTGTTTTCATTCATTTTTTAAAAATATTTTATTTATTTATTTAAAATTTTATTTATTTGGGAGAGACAGAGATTATAAGCTGGGTCTAGATAGAAGGAGCAGCAGACTCCCCGCTGGTCAGGGAGCCTGACTCTGGACTTGATACCAGAACCCTGGGATCATGACCCAAGCTGAAGCAGATGCTTAACTGACTGAGCCAACCAGGAGCCCCTTATTTATTCATTTTGGGGAGAGAGAGAGCGTGCATGAGTGGGTGGTAGAGGCATAGGGAAAGCCTCTTCAAGTATACTCCCATCTGAGTGTGGAGCCCAACACAGGGATTGATCCCACGGCACGTGAGACCATGATCCGAAAACCAAGAGTCAGATGCTTAATAGACTGAGCCACCCAGGCACCTCTCATTCTGTTTTTTAAAATTAAGTTTTTATTTGAATTCCAGTTAGTGGGGTGCCTGGGTGGCTCAGTTGTTAAATGTCTGCCTTTGGCTCAGGTCATGATCCCAGGCTGGGATCGAGCCCTGCATTGGGCTTCCTGCTTGGTGGGAAGCCTGCTTCTCCCTCTTCCACTTCCCTTGCTTATGTTATCTCTCTGGCTGGCTGTCTCTCTGTCAAATAAATAGATAAAATCTTTAAAAGTAAATACATAAATAAATTCCAGTTAGTTAACCTACTTTATGATATTATTTCATGTGTGCAATTTAATGAGTCAGCATTTACATGCAACACCCGGTGCTCATCATAAGTGTCTTCATTAATCCCTGTCATGCATTTAACCCATCCACCTCTGGTAACCATCAGTTTGTTTTATATGGTTAAGAGTCTGTTTCTTGGTTTTCCTCTCTTTTTTCCCATGTTTTTTCGTTTCTTAAATTCTGCATATGAATGAAATCATACAGTGTTTGTCTTTCTCTGACTTATTTCGTTTAGCATGATACTCTCTAGCTCCATCCACCTCATTGCAAATGGAAGATTTCATTCTTCTTTGGCTGATTAACATTCCTTTTGTACATCCCATATACACAAATACACACACACACACACACATATACACACGCACTACATCTTCCTTATCCATTCATCAGTGGATGGATGTTTGGTCTCTTTCCAAACTTTGGCTATTGTTGATAATGCTGCTGTAAACACCAGAGGCATGTATCCTTTGGAATTAGTATTTTTGTATTCTTTGGGTAAATACCTAATAGTGCAATTGCTGGATCATAGGGTAGTTCTGTTTTTTTTTTTTTTAAAGATTTTATTTAAGGAGAGAGAAAGCACACAAGCAGGGTCAGGGGGCAGAGGGAGAGGGGGAAGCAGGCTCAATCCCAGGACCCCGGGATCATGACCTAAGCCACTCAGGCGCCCCAGGGTAGTTCTATTTTTACATTTTTGAGGAACCTTCACACTGTTTTCCAGAGTGGCTGCACCAAGTTTCCATTTCCACCAACAGTGTAAGAGGGTTCCCCTTCCCCTGCATCCTCACTAACACATGTTCTTTCCTGTGTTGTTAATTCTAGCCATTCTGGCAAGTATGAGGTCATAGCTCACTGTAGTTTTGATTTGTATTTCCCTGATGATGAGTGGTATTGAGCATATTTTCATGTATCTGTTAGCCATCTGTAAGTCTTTGGAAAAACGTCTGTTCAGGTCTTTTGCCCATTTCTTACCTGGATTATTGTTTTTTGTTTGTTGAGTTTTAACTTCTTTATGTATTTTGGATACTAATCCTTTGGCAGATATGTCACTTGCAAATATCTTCTCCCATTCCATAGGTTGTCTTTTCGTTTTGTTGGTAGTTCATTTTTTGCTTTTGTTTCCCTTGCCTCAGGAGACATACCTAGTAAGAAGTCACTACAGCTGATGTCAAAGAGATTATACCTGTGTTCTCTGGGATTTTAATGATTTCCTGTCTCACATTTTGGTCTTTAATCCATTTTGAATTTATTTTTATGTATGCTGTAAGAAAGTGCTCCAGTTTCCATTCTTTTGCATGTTGCTGTCCAGTTTTCCCAACATGATTTGTTGAAGAGACTCTTTTTCCCATTGGATATTCCTTCCTGCTTTGTCGAAGATTAAATGACCATATAGTTGTGGGTTCATTTTTGGGTTTTCTATTCTGTTCCATTCATCTATGTATCTGCTTTTATGCCACTACCATATTGTCTTGATCACTACAGCTTTGCTTTTTTTAATTATTTAAAAATTTTTTTATTTAAATTCAATTAAAATTCAGTATATTATTAATTTCAGAGGTAGATGCCAGTGATACATCAGTCTTATATAATACCCAGTGCTCATTATATTACATGCCCTCCTTAATGTCCATCTCTCAGTTACCCCATCACCTCTCTCCCCTCACCTCCAACAACGCTCAGTTTGTTTCCTATAGTTAAGAGTCTCTTATGGTTTGTCTCTCTCTCTCTGATTTTGTCTTGTTTTATTTGTTTTCCTCTCTACCCTATGATCCTCTGCTTTGTTTCTTAAATTCCACATGAGTGAAACCATATGATAATTGTCTTTCTCTGACTGACTGACTTTGCTTAACATTGATGCCCTCTGGTTCCATCCGTGTCTTGCAAATGGCAAGATTTCATTTTTTGGATGGCTGAGTAGTATACCATTGTATATATATATACCACATATCCTTTGCCCATTCATCTGTTGATGGATGTCTGGGGTCTTTCCATAGTTTGGCTATTGTGGACATTGCTGCTATAAACATTGGGGTGAGGGGCCCCTTTGGATCCCTACATTTGTATGTTTGGGGCAAATACCCAGTAATGCAATTGCTGGGTCATAGGGTAGCTCTGTTCTCAAATTTTGAGGAACCTCCATACTATTTTCCAGAGTGACTGCACCGGCTTGCATTCCCACCAAAAGTATAAGAGGGTTCCCCTTTCTCCATATCCTCACCAATATCTGTCGTTTCCTGATTTGTTAATTTTAGCCATTCTGACTGGTGTGAGGTGGTATCTCATTGTGGTTTTAATTTGTATTTCCCTGATACTGAGTGATGTTGAGCAATTTATCATGTGTTTGTTGGCCATTTGGATGTCTTCTTTGCAGAAATGTCTGTTCATGTCTTCTGCCCATTTCTTGATTGGATTATTTGTTCTTTGGGGGTTAAGTTTGATAAATTCTTTATCGATTTTGGATACTAGCCCTTTATCTGATAAGATATTTGCAGATACCGTCTCCCTTTCTGCCATTTGTCTTTTGGTTTTGTTGACTGTCTTCCTTTGCAGTGCAAAAGCCTTTTATCTTGATGAAGTACCAATAGTTCATTTTTGCCTTTGTTTCCTTTGCCTTTGAGATGTATCTAGCAAGAAGTTGGTGCAGCCAAGGTCACAGAGGTTTCTGCCTGTATTCTCCTCTAGGATATTGATGGATTCCTGTCTCACATTTTAGATCTTTCATCCATTTTGAGTCTATTTTTGTGTGTGGTGTAAGGAAAGGTCCAGTTTCAGTCTTCTGCATTTGGCTATCTAATCTTCCCAATACCATTTATTGAAGAGACTGTCTTTTTTCCATTGGATATTCTTTCCTGCTTTGTCAAAGATTAGTTGACCATAGAGTTGAGGGTCCATTTCTGGGTTCTCTATTCTGTTCCATTGATCTGTGTGTTTGTTTTTGTGCCAGTATCATACTATCTTGATGATTACAGCTTTGTAATAGAGCTTGAAGTCCAGAATGTGATGCCCCCAGCTTTGATTTTCTTTTTTAACAATCCCCTGGCAATTTGGGGCCTTTTCTAGTTCCATACAAATATTAGGATTGTTTGTTCCAGCTCTGTGAAAAAAGTTAATGGTATTTTTTTTTAGAATGAGAGAGAGAACACATGATTGGGGGGGGGTATTGCAGAGGGAGAGGGAGAAGCAGACTCCCCGCTGAGCAAGGAGCCCAATGTGGGGCTTGATCCCAGGACCTTAAGATCATGACCTGAGCTGAAGGCAGTTGCTTAACCAACTGAGCCACCCAGGTGCCCCAAGTTAATGGTACTTTGATAGGGATTTTATTGAATGTGTAGATTGCTCTAGGTAGCATAGACATTTCCACAGTATTTGTTCTTCCAATCCATGAGCATGGAGTGTTTTTCCATTTCTTTGTGTCTTTCTCAATTTCTTTCATGAGTCTTCTATAGTTTTCTGAGTATAGATCCTTTGCCTCTTGGGTTAGATTTATTTGTAGGTATCTTACGGGTTTTGGTGTAATTGTAAATGGGATCAACTCCTTAATTTCTCTTTCTTTTGTTTTCACTGTTAGTGCATGGAAATGCAACTGATTGCTGTGCCTTTGTTTTATATGCTGCCTCTTTGCTGAAAACCTGTATGAGTTCTCGCAATTTTGGGGTGGAGTCTTTGGGTTTTTAATATAGAATATCATGTCATGTGTGAAGAGTGAAGGTTTGACTTCTTCTTTGTTGATTTGGATGTGTTTCTTTAATTTTTTGGTAATTGGTTTATATAATTGGCTGCCCCCATGTTAGGGGCATAAATATTTACAATTGTTCAATCTTCTTGTTGGATAGATGGTGTAAGTATGACATAGTGTCCTTCCTTATGTCTTATTACAATATTTGGTTTAAAATATAATTTTTCTGATATAAAGGTTGCCATTCCAGCTTTCTTTTGATGTCTCTTAGCATGATAAATGGTTTTCCACTCCCTCACTTCCAATCTGGTGGTGTCTTTGGGTCTAAAGTGAATTTCTTGCAGACTGCATATTGATGGATTTTGCTTTTTTATCTAATATGATACCCTATGTCTTTTGAATTGGGTATTTCACTCATTTACATTCAGAGTAATTATGGAAAGATATGAATTTGGTGCCATTGTATTACCTGTAAAGTCACTGTTTCTGTATATTGTCTCTATTCCTTTCTGATCTTTGTTCCTTTTGGGCTCTGTCTTTGCTTAAAGGATCTCTTTTAGTATTCCTTGCAGGGCTGGTTTAATGATCACAAATTCTTTTAGTTTATGTTTGTCCTGGAGGCTTTTTATCTATTTTTAATAACATTCTAGCCAGAAAAAGTATTCTTGGCTGCATATTTTTCTCATTTAGCACCCTGAATATATCATGCCAGTCCTTTCTGACTTGCCAGGCCTCTGTGCATACTTCTGCTGCCAGTCTAATGTTTCTGCCCAAGTAGGTTAGGGACCTCTTATCCCCAGGATGCTTTCAGGATTTTCTCTTTGTCTCTGAGATTTGCAAGTTGTCCTATTTTTATTGATTTTGAGGGGGGTTCTCTGTGCCTGCTGGACTTGGATGCCTATTTCCTTCCCCATATCAGGGAAGTTTTCTGCTATAATTTCCTCAAATATACCTTCTGCCCTACTCTCTATCTTCTTCCTCGCAGATCCCAAGTATTCTAATACTGCTTTGCTTTACAGTATCACTTATCTCTCAAATTCTCCCCTCGTGATTCAGTAGTTGTTTATCTCTCTTTTTCTCAGTTTCTTTATTCTTCTATCATTTTATCTTCTGTATCACTAATTCTCCTTTCTGCCTTATTTATCCTAGCAGTTGGAGCCTCCATTTTTGTTTGCGTCTCATTAATAGCCTTTTTTATTTCAACTTGATTAGATTTTAGTTCTTTTATTTCTCCAGAAAGGGATTATCTACTGCCGTCTATGCTTTTGTCAAGCCTTGCTAGTATCTTTATAATCATTATTCTGAACTCTAGTGCTGACATCTTACTTATGTCCATACTGATTGGGTCCCTGGAAGTACTGCCTCTTGTTCTGTTTTTTTTTTTTTTTTAAGATTTTATTTGTTTACTTGACAGAGAGAGATCACAGTAGACAGAGAGGCAGGCAGAGAGAGAGAGAGGGAAGCAGGCTCCCTGCTGAGCAGAGAGCCCGATGCGGGACTCGATCCCAGGACTCTGAGATCATGACCTGAGCCAAAGGCACCGGCTTAACCCACTGAGCCACCCAGGCGCCCTTGTTCTGTTTTTTGAGGTGAGTTTTTCTGTCTTGTCATTCTCCTACCTTGCAGAAAGTGATTGTTTTTCTCTTCATAGAGTTATAGCTATTATTTTCTTAGATCACCTGTTGAATTCACAGGTGTTCAGAATGGCTGTAGTATAACTTGAAGTCTGGCTTAGCTTTTCTTTTTCAAAATTGTTTTGGCTATTTGGGGTCTTTTGTGGTACCATACACATCTTAGAATTGTTTGTTGTAGCTTTGTGAAAAATGCTTGTGGTATTTTAATAGGGATTGTATTAAATGTGTAGATTGCTTTGAGTAGTATAGACATTTTAATAGTACTGGTTCTTCCAATCCATGAGCTTGAAATATTTTTCCATTTCTTTGTGTCCTCTTCAGTTTTTTTCATAAGTATTCTATAGTTTTCAGAGTACAGACCCTTTACCCCATTGGTTAGGCTTATTCCTAGGTATCTTATGGTTTTTGGTGCAATTGAAGATGGGATTGATTTCTTGATTTCTCTTTCTGCTGCTTTATTATTGGTGAATAGAAATGCAACAGATTTCTGTATGTTGGTTTTGTATCCTGCAGCTTCAGAATTCATGTATCAATTCTGGTGTGGTTTTTTTTTTGTGTGTGTGTGTATCTTTCAGGTTTTCTATATAGTGCATCATGTTATCTGCAAATAGTGAAGGTTTTACTTCTTCCTCACCAATTTGGATGCCTTTTATTTCTTTTCACTGTCTGATTGCTGATGCTAGGACTTCCAGTACTATGTTAGATAACACTGGTGAGAGTGGACATCCCTGTCTTGTTCCTGACCATAGAGGTAAAGCTCTCAGTTTTTTCCCCATTGAGAATTGTATTAGCTATGGGGTTTTCATAAATGAACTTTATTATGTTGAGGTATGTTCCATATAACCCTACTTTGTTGAGGGTTTTTTTTTTAAATCATGAGTGGTTGTTGTACTTTGTTAAGTGCTTTTTCTGCATCTATTGAGAGAATCAGATGGTTCTTACCCTTTTTTTATGAATGTGGTATATCATGTTGATTGATTTATGAATATTGAACCACTCCTGCAGACCAGGAATTAAATCTACTCAATCATGTACAGTGAGTCTTTTAATATAATGTTGGATTAGATTTGCTAGTAGTTTGTTGAGAATTTTTATATCCATGTTCATCAGAGATATTGGCCCATGTGTAATTCTCTTTTTTAGTGGAGTCTTTGTCTGGTTTTGCCCTGTTTGTTGGGAGATTTTGATTACTGATTCAGTTTCTTTTTTGGTTTTTGGTTGGTTCAAATTTTGTTTCTTCCTGTTTCAATTTTGGTAGTTTATGTACTTCTACGAATTTATCCATTTCTTTCAGATTGCCCAATTTGTTGGCATATAATTTTTCATAATATTCTCTTACAGTTAGTATTTCTCTGGTGTTAGTTGTGATCTCTTGTCTCTCATTTGTGGTTTTATTTATTTGGGTCCTTTCTCTTTTGTTTAAGGAAGTTTTCAGCTGTTATTTCCTTAGATAAATTTTTTGCCTCCTTTACTCTCTCTTCTTTTTCTGGTACTCCTATAATGTGAATGTTATTATGTTTGATGGAGTTACTGAGTTCCCTAAGTCTGTTCTCATATCTATAATCCTTCTTTCTCTCTTTGGTTGAACTTCATTATATTCCATTGTTTTATCTTCTACATCACTTACTCATTCCTCTGCTTCTTTACTCCTCCCGTTCATTTTATGTCGTCTCTTTCAAATACCAGTTACTGCATTTTTCATTTCTTGTTTAAAAATATTTATTTATTTACTTTAGAGAGAAGGAGAGGGAGGGAGGGAGGGAGGAGGAGATAGAAACTGAAGCAGACTCCACACTGAATGTGGAGCCTGATGTGGGGCTTGAGATCATGACCTGAGTCAAAACCAAGAGTCAGATGCTCAACTGACTGTGCAACCCAGGCATCCTACATTTTTCATTTCTGAGTGATATTTTTTTAACTCTTTTATCTGGCTGTGAGGGGCTTGCTGAATTTTTCTATTTTTTTTCTCAGGCCCAGTGAATATCCTTATGATTATTGCTTTAAGTTCTCCACCAGGCATAATACTTATATCTTTTTTTGCTTAGATTTCTGGCTATCACCTTATCTTATTGTTTCATTTGGATAAATTCCTCTATCTTGGCATTTCGTCCGGTCTCTGTCTTCTGTGTGTTAAAACATAAAAACTTAAAAACCTTTTTATATTTTGTGCTCTGGACATAATGGCTTTATGAAGATGAGGTCATTTACTGTCAGGGCCTGACACTTCAGGTAGTGTCTCTGGTGTGTGCTGTGCACACTCTGCTGCTGTGTTTTGGCTGCTCTATCCTTCTGGCCAGTTGTCTGCAGAGGTTCTCCTTGCCTGCAATGGGCAGCGTTTGGTCCTTGGCCAGAGTGTGGAGAGTTTTAACTTGGTATGCTCTGGTCTGCTTATGACATGAGACCTGATAACTACTTATGCTGGCCCAGAAGCCTTACAGAACTCTCTGGTCAGGAGAGACCTGTGGTGGGCAGGGGCTTCTACTGGTCTTCTAGGGAAGGGGCTTGCTGTGCAGGGACTGAGGCAGACTTGACTGGGAAGGGCAGTACTGGCAGAGCACGGCAGTATGAGACCTACTGCAAGCAGGTTAGACAACCAGTGTCAGTGCTGTGTTGTTTGCTGTCTGTGGCTGTGTGTTTATGCTGCTGGGGAGGGAAATGGTGCCAGACAGGTCCTTTTTCCCCTCAAGAGGGGTCTCTGTGCTTATTGCTCGAGGGAATCATTCCCAGAAGAACAAATAATCTCCCTCTTGTGTTGCCTAGGCATTTTCAGTCAATGTTTTCACACTGCTTCTGGTGTGTTTGCCTGCCTTCTTTCCAGGAGCAATGCAGTGGCCTCTGGGCTCTATGCCAGCTATGCTTGCTGACTTTCAAAACTTCAAGCTTTAGGGACATGGTATGGGCAGGGGCCTGCAGTGTTCTTCTGGGGGAGGGTCCCACCATGCTGGGAATGAAGGAAGTTTGACTGAGAGGGGCAGTTGTGCCAGAGCACAGGGGCATGGGGCTTGGATCAAGCATGCTAGGCAGTCAGTGTTGGGACCAAGCATCCCTGGTTGGGTGGCTCTGTGTTTACGCTTAGAAGCAGAGGAGAAAAGAGGCATCTATCAGCTCTTTTTTTTTAAAGATTTTATTTATTTATTTGTCAGAGAGAGAGAGAGAGAGCGGGAGAGCGAGCACAGGCAGACAGAGTGGCAGGCAGAGGCAGAGGGAGAAGCAGGCCCTCTGCCGAGCAAGGAGCCCGATGTAGGACTCGATTCCAGGACGCTGGGATCACGACCCGAGCCGAAGGCAGCCGCTTAACCAACTGAGCCACCCAGGCGTCCCATCTATCAGCTCTTTTGTCTCTGGAGAGGTATCTCTATGAAGGCTCCCTCTCACAGACGTGCTCCAAGGAGAGTGAATAACTTCCCCATGTGTGCCCCAGGTGTTCCTCAGATCGTGGTGTCTGCCCCTGGGTTGTTTGCTTGCCTTCTCTCCAAGAGTAGGGCAGCACCCTCAGAGCTCTATCCAAGCCAAGCCAGTGACCTTTAAAATTCCAGTCTTTTAAGCCTTGCTGGTTGCAGAAACTCATGAAGATCAGCCCCTCTCATTTTCCCAGCCAACGGCTTTGGGGAAGTGTTTTTGTGCATTCCCCTGTGTGTTCTTCTCTCTTTTGCCTTTCTCCATGATGAGGGCTCCCTCACCTCTACAGCACCTGCAATCCATTTCTCCCCCAAATCACATCTCCACACTTCCTACCTTCCTTCATGTAGCCTCTTCTCTCTCTCTACTTGTGGAATTTGTTCTTTCAGTCCTCAGGTTGATTTCTTGGGTATTCAGAATGATTTGATAGCTATCTAGTTGTGTTTGAGGAACTAGATGAGCCTAGATTCCTCCTACTACACCACCATCTTAGCTCCCCCTGTCTTTTAATTCTTTTAAAAGTGTCTTTCCCAGAGCAGATATTTTTACTTTTGATGAATTCCAGTTTATCTACTCGTTTTCTTTATAGGTCATGTTTCTGGTGTCATATTTAAGAAATCTTACCCACGGTCTTACCCAGGGTCACAAAGATTTTTCTTCTATGTCATCTAAAATTTTATCATTTTATGTTTTATATTTAAGTCTATGATTCATTTTTGTTTGAGAGAGAGAGGGAGAGGGAGAGAAAGAGATCACAAATGGGGAAGGGGGTTCAGAGGGAAAGGGAGAGAGACTCTTAAACAGGTTCCTTGCCCACTGTGGAGCCTGACATGGAGCTTTATCTCCCGACACTGAGATCATGACCTGCGCTGAAATCATGAGTCATATGATTAAGCGAGTGAACCACCCAGGCACCCCTCATTTTAAATGAATGTGTACACATTTAAGATGTGGATTGAAGTTACTTTTTTATATGAGTATCTAGTTTTTCCAAGAAGTACTGTTTGTGCTTCTTGGAAGTCTATTCTTTATGCATTAAATTGCCTTTGTACCTTTGTTGAATATCAGTTGACCACATATTTATGGGTATATTTTTGTATGCTCTGTTCCATTGATCTGTGTTTCTATGCATTTGCCAATAAATACCATACAGTTTTGGTTATTGTAGCATTATAGAAAAATCTTAAAATCAGTCTGTTTCCTCAACTTTGTTTTTTTTTTTTTTAAGATTGTTTTGACTATTCTAGTTCCTTTCCATTTCCATATAAATTTCTATCAAAATTTCTGCTGGGATTTTGATTTGGATTGTGTTGATTCTGTAGATCGCTTTGGATAGGATGAAGATCTTTATTTATTTTTTTAAAGATTATTTATTTATTTATTTGACAGACAGAGATCACAAGTAGGCAGAGAGGCAGGCAGAGAGAGAGGAGGAAGCAGGCTCCCAACTGAGCAGAAAGCCCGATATAGGGCTCGATCCCACGACCTGGGATCATGATCTGAGCTGAAGCCAGAGGCTTTAACCCACTGAGCCACCCAGGTACCCCTAAAAATTTTTTTTAAAAAAGATTTTATGTATTTATTTGTGAGAGAGAGAGAACAGCACATGAACAGGGAACAGGGGCAATGGGAGAGGGAGAAACAGACCCCTCGTTGAACAGGGAGCCTGATGCAAGGCTTGATCTCAGGACCCTAGGATCATGACCAGAGCTAAAGGCAGGTGCTTAACCAGCTGAGCCACCTAGGTGCCCCAGGATTAACATCTTAACAATATTGAGTTTTCTAATCTGCATATGGTATATATTTTCATATATTTAGGTATTCCTTGGTTTCTTTTATCAGGGATCTATAGTTTTCAGCATGCAGATCTTGAATATATATTTTTTAGACTTATATTTAAGTAATTCATGTTTTTAAATAATATTTAAATGATACTGTTTCTTACATTTTAGTTTCATTTGTTCATTTTAAACTTACAGAAATGCAGCTCATTTTTGTATGTTGACTTTGTATCCTGAAGTTCACTAAATTATCTTATTAAATCTGTTGGGTTTCTTGTAGATTCCTTGGGATTTTCTGCATAAGCAATTATGTCATCAGGACATAAAGATAATTTTATTTCTCTCTAATATGTATGACTTTTTAATTTCTTTTTCTTGCTTTATTGAACTGGGTAGAACCTCCATTACAATTTTGAATAGAAGTGGTAAAAATGGACATCTTTGTCTTTTTTCTGATCATGGGGGTGGGAAACGTTCAGTGATTCATTGTTAAGTATTGTGTTGGGTTTTTGCAGATGGCCTATATCAAGTTAAGGAAGTTCCTTTCCATTCCTTGTTTTCTGAGATTTTTTGTTTTTAATTATGAATAGATGTTGAAGTTTTTCAACTGCTTTTTTTGCATATAGGGATGATCATATTATTTTTCTTCTTTAGGCTGTTAATATGGTTAATTATATTGATTCATTTTCAAATGTTGCACCAGCCATGTAGTCATAGGATAAAGCCTACTTGGTCAAAGAGTACATACATTTTTTAAAGTTTTTATTTAAATTCCAGTTAGTCAACGTACAGTGTAATATTAGCTTCAGGTGTACAATATAGTGATTCAGCCCTTCCATACAACACCCGGTGCTCATCATAGCAAGTGCATTCCTTAATCCCCATCAAGTATTTAGGGGCACCGGGGTGGCTCAGTGGGTTAAAGCCTCTGCCTTCGGCTCAGGTCATGATCCCAGGGTCCTGGGATCGAGCCCCACATTGGGCTCTCTGCTTGGCGGGGAGCCTGCTTCCTCCTCTCTCTCTGCCTGCCTCTCTGCCTACTTGGGATCTCCGTCAGATAAATAAATAAAATCTTAAAAAAAAAAGTATTTAACTCTTCTCCCACCCACCTCCCTTCTGGTAACTATCTGTTTGTTCTCTATAGTTAAGAGTTTGTTTCTTGGTTTGCCTTTATTGCTCTTTTTTTCTTGACCCTTTGCTCATTTGTTTTGTTTCTTAAATTCCACATATGAGTGAAATCATATGGTATTTGTCTTTCTCTGACTTATTTCACTTAGCATAATACTTTTTAGCTCCATCCATGTCATTGAAAATGGCAAGATTTCATTCTTTTTGATGGCTCATCATGTGTGAGTATATGTATATACATATATACATATACATACACATACACATAAACATATGTATATACCACATCTTCTTTATCCATTCATTAGTTGATTGCACTACTAGGTATTTACTCAAAGAGTACAAAAATACTAATTCAGAGGGATACATGCAGCCCAGTGTTCATAGCAGCATTATCGATAATAGCTGAATTATGGAAACAACCCAAGTGTCCGTTGACTGAGCACTTAAGTTTTATTTATTTATTTATTTATTATTTTTAAAAGATTTTATTTATTTCTTTAACAGAGGGAGACACATTGAGGGAGGGAACACAAGCAGGGAGAGTGGGAGAGGGAGAAGCAGACTTCCTGCCAAGCAGGGAGCCCAACACGGGGGTCGCTCCCAGGACCCTGGGATCATGACCTGAGCAGAAGGCAGACACTTAATGACTGAGCCACCCAGGTGTCCCTATTTATTTATTTTAGAGAGAGCCCGTGTACTCAACTGGGGGGAGGAGCAGAGGGAGAGAGAGAGAGAGAAAGAGAAAGAGAGAGGCAGACTTTGCATTGAGTGGGTGGCCTGATATGGGGCTTGATTGCATTATCCTGAGATCATGATCTGAGCCCTAATCAAGAGGGGGTGCCTGGAGGGCTCAGTCAGTTAAGCTGCTGCCTTTGGCTCAGGTCATGATTCCAGGGTCCTGGGATCAAGCCCACACTGGGCTCCCCGCTCAGCGAAGAGCCTGCTTCTCCCTCTCTCTCGGCTGGCTGCTCTGCGTACTTGTTCTCTCTGTGTCAAATAAATAAATAAACCTTAAAAAAAAGTCAGATGCTCAACCAACTGAAGCACACAAGCACCCTGAGTACTTTTTTTTTTTTTTTGTAAGTACTTGTAGTGAGAAATTTCAAACATAGAGAAAAGTAGAGAGCCTGGTGCCTACCACAAGGAATCTCCCTGTACCTGTCACCCAGGAGAATCTTTGCTGTTTATTTTCATGACATTCTCATCATTTGAATTTGATATTTTGCTGATGCTTTTAAGAGTTGATCTAGGCCTTTTTGCCTATTGTACTTTGTTAAAGTAGAAGTCCCTGACTAGCTCATGGAATTTCCTAGTATATCTCAATACCATTTCCAAGCCTTTCTGCTGCCCACCCTTTTTTCCTTGTTACTCTTCAAGATTGTCAGCATTGTTTGGAGTGTAGCTAATGTCCACACTCTTTCTCATGCTTCATTCAGTTTGGCTCTCCTTCTGTTCTCCCCTATTTCTTTCCAGTTTGTATCTAAGGGTCCAAAGGAATTAACAATATTGCCTTCTTGCCAAAAGTTTAGAAATTCCTACTATAATGAAAGTAATATATGGATGCTTTTTCTTAAATATTATACTATGAATTGCTGACTCTTGAGCATGTTTATTTTCAGTATTTTCATCAATCCCCAGATGTGTCATTTTTAACTGAGTTGTTTCCTCATTTGTGTAATGTACTGATTATTTTAATTTTTACTTATTTTTTAATTTCTTTTCAGTGTTCCAGAGTTCATTATGTATGCATCACACCCAGTGAACTCTTGAACTCCAGTTCAAGAACACTGGAACTCCAGTGTTCCATGAAATACGTGCCCTCCACAATACCCACCAGCAGGCTCACCCAACCTCCCACCCCCCCCGCCCCTCCAAAACCCTCAGTTAGTTCCTCAGAGTCCACAGTCTCTCATGGTTCATCTCCCCCTCCAATTTCCCCCAACTCCCTTCTCCTCTCCATCTCCCCATGTCCTCCGTGTTATTCCTTATGTTCCATAAATAAGCGAAACCATACTATAACTGATTCTGTCTGCTTGACTTATTTCACTCATCATAATCTCTTCCAGACCCATCCATGTTGATACAAAAGTTGGGCATTCATCCTTTCTGATGGAAGCATAATACTCTGTGGTATATATGGACCACATCTTCTTTATCCATTCATCCATTGAAGGGCATCTTGGTTCTTTCCACAGTTTAGCGACCGTGGCCTTTGCTGCTATGAACATTGGGGTACAGATGGCCCTTCTTTTCACTACATCTGTATCTTTGGGGTAAATATCCAGTAGCACAATTGCAGGGTCATAGGAAAGCTCGATTTTTAATTTCTTAAGGAATCTCCACACTGTTTTCCAAAGTGGCTGCACCAACTTGCATTCCCACCAACAGTGTAAGAGGGTTCCCCTTTCTCCACATCCTCTCCAACACACGTTTCCTGTCTTGTTAATTTTAGCCATTCTAACTGGTGTAAGGTGGTATCTCAATGTGGTTTTGATTTGAATCTCCCTGATGGCTAATGATGATGAACATTTTTTCATGTGTCTGTTAGCCATTTATATGTCTTCATCTTTCAAAGAGCTGGAGCAAACAATCCTAAAATTTGTATGGAATCAGAAGAGACCCCAAATTGCTAAGGAAATGTTGAAAAAGAGAAACAAAACTGGGGGCATCACGTTGCCTGATTTCGACCTTTACTGATTATTTTAATGTATTATTTAAGTTTTTGGTATCATTAAAACAACTTTGTATTGGTGGTAGTTCTATTTATTGAAGGTTTTCTATAATTTTGCTTTTATACAATATTTGATACAATGATGGTGGAAGTTAATACACCTTTGGAATTTGATCAGCTGCATCAATCTTAAAATGGTTTTCCTATGAGTAGTTCATATCTACATGCAAAAGGTACATTTTTGGACATACTATCCAGAGTAGATGTTAATATTGTAAAGGGAGTTTTGTCCGGCTGGACATCAGATTTAGCACAGCATTTAAACTTAGGGATCAATGGTTTCTTTCTAATAATCAGAAGTGCATTATATTTTTACGTGCCTGAGTCATTAAATTTGGACTAGAATATCTGGCTTATCTCTAGATCAGATAGATACTTATGAGAGCTCTACCTTTTAATTAATCTAAACATTAATTTTTACCTATTCACATTGATTTTACCTAATTATATTTTGTATTTTTTTTTACTAATCATAACTATCCAACAATTAGATGGATATTTTCCAGTTTGTTGATTAGAAAAAAAGGATGGCAAAAGTATATCTGCACCCTTCAGTCCCACATCTTTAAAAATTAGTTGTTTAATTTTATTGAGTAATAAGTATGACACCTGCATTTGATTTATCTTCAAATGAAAGCAGTTAAACTTCCTCCACTTGATCTAAGATGGCTGATGCTGGGGGGCCAGAATAGAAGCTGAATCTTACTAATTGTGCTATCTTCAGTAAAGCTATTTTAACCATCCAAAAACTAGTTTGTATACTTCTCTAAATGACTTAGGTACTTACTGTCCACTGACAACTAGTGGATTTTCCAGAACCCCCAACTCCTTGTATGGCAAACTATTTTAGATTAATATTTGTTTTTCCCAACATATTCAGGTATAACTAAAGAAAAGGATTCTGCTCTAACATTTGCAAGTACATTCCTGTATAGATTTTCCAATAAAGTCTGTTCACCCCATTCATATGTAAGGCTGCTATTTCCACTGTGTCTTCCTAGAATTCTCCTGTACTTCATAAGGACTGTTTAAGGTCAGAAAAATGCAATTGAATTGGATTAACTTATAAAGGAAAAGTAGCAGTGATATAATTGGAAAGCACTTTGTATTATCAACAGTGATTTATGTGGATCCCAGTGACAGATACTTAAGGCTCTACTTTGCAAGGCACATTCATAATTTGATTACTAAAAATAAAAAGACACTTACCTTTTCTGCCTTTCCCAGCTCTGCCTCTCCTCCTTCATTCAAAGGCCCTTATGATATTAGTGTATATTAGTAACCTTTCTTCTTTTTTCTTTCCTTTAAAAAATATTTTACTAAGTGTTTAGTCTTCTAGCCCCAGAGACAGATTTATTGTGAAGCTTATGTTTCATAACCTCTCGCTTGCATTGACCCCTTCTGAGACTCTGGAAGGAGTCTTAAAAGGAGTTTGTTCACATGGTTATGTGTTTTTGCAAAAGTAAAATATCTCATCCACAAGCATTTATTAAGTCCATTGTTTATTTCTACTTAGCCCTCTGGTAGACTTTCCCTTTGTGTTGAGTGTTACTAGATTTGCCTTGAGCATTTTGGGGGATCCTACTTAAGGGAAGGTTGAGTTGGGAATGTTTGATTTGGGATTAGTAGGGTATTTGGCCATATGTGGTTCTTAGTTACTTCTGTGTATAGTGAAGTTTTTGCTAGGAATTCTGGTTTAGGAATGTCTTCCAGTAATAACCCTACCAACCATATTGCCAACTCAGTCAGTGTTATGACACAAAGGTGTAGGGCCCAGGGTATAAATGGTAAATGATTGCTATCAATTAAAAGAGTTGGGGCACCTTGGTGGCTTAGTCATTTAAGCATCTGCCTTCTGCTCCAGTTATGATCCCAGAGTTCTGGTATCAAGCCCTGCATTGGGCTCCCCACTTGGCAGAGAGCCTGCTTCTTCCCATCTCTCTGCCTGCTGCTCCCCGTGCTTGTGCTCTCCATCTCTCTCAAATAAATAAATTAAAATCTTTATTTTAAAAAAACCTAAACAGTATTTAATACTAATTACTATACAAGTAAACTTCTATGAAATTCTCTGAAATTTTATAGTACATATATGAAAGAAACTTAATAGTTTTCACAAATTTGACAACGGCTCTAAAAATTTACTAATATCTAGTTGTGACATTAAAAGGAACTTTCCTAAGCTATCACTAATAAAAACATATTTTGACATACAGGAATAATTTTTTTTAAAAATTTTATTTATTTGACAGAAATCACAAGCAGGCAGAGAGGCAGGCAGAGCGAGAGGAGGAAGCAGGCTCCCTGCTGAGCAGAGAGCCCGATGCGGGGCTCGATCCCAGGACCCTGGGATCATGACCTGAGCCGGCTTTAACCCACTGAGCCACCCAGGCGCCCCAACATACAGGAATAATTAAATTATCTTTATTTTCTCTATGTAGAAAATGCCTTTACAAAGTTATTATCAAATGAAGCAGGAGAGTATACAGTGAAAATACAGGAAAAGAAAATATAGAGGTGTATCACGATTTTATTGTGTTTTATTACTCATTCAGAATATTTACTTTTGTACAGAATTTTGTTACATATAGTTTTATATTATTTTTTAAAAATATTTTACATATTTCAGAGTGAGAGAGCAGAGAGCATGAGAGCAGGGCAGAGGGAGAAGCAGATTCCATGCTGAGCAGGGAGCCTAGTGCAGGACTTAATCCCAGGACTCTGAGATCACGACCTGAGCCAAAGGAAGACACTTAAATGACTGAGCCACCCAGGCTCCCCTAGTTTTATATTATTTTTCTTGAAGAAAGCCCTTAAAATGTTTGCATTTCAGAGGCCACAAAAGGTAGATTCACTTCTTTCTAGGCATCACATAGAAAATTGTCTTGTGAAAACATAATTTATAGTCAGAACGCAGCTTAATATGTTAATAATACAAAAATATTGGTCACTTTTTTATTGGTCACTTTTTCAAGACTGTTAAGGTTTCAAATTTCTGGATCATAGTTACAGTTGAGATTATAGTTAAGACTAATATGCAGTCAATTTAGAAAACAGATTTGGAGGGGCACCTGGGTGGCTCAGTTGGTTAAGTGTCCAACTCTTGGTTTTGGCTCAGGTGGTGATCTTAGGGTCATGAGATAAAGCCTTACCTCGGGCGGAATCATCTTGAGATTCCTTCCCCTCCTCCCTCTCGCTCCCTCTCAGCTCCTTCCCTGGCTTGTTGGCAATTGTGCTCTCTCTCTCTCTCTCTCTCAAACAAATAAATATCTTTGTGTAAGAGAATGGTCGAGTTTCATTCTTCTATACATAGCTGACCTCAATGTGACACAGGAATCCATCAAAATCCTAGAGAAGAACATAGGCAGTAACCTCTTTGACATCGGCCACAGCAACTTCTTTCAAGACACGTCTCCAAATGCAAAGGAAACAAAAGTGAAAATGAACTTTTGGGACTTCTTCAGGACAAAAAGCTTCTGCACAGCAAAGGAAACAGTCAACAAAACAAAGAGGCAACCCACAGAATGGGAGAATATATTTGCAAATGACACTACAGACAAAGGGCTGATATCCAAGCTCTATAAAGAACTCCTCAAACTTAACACCCAAAAAAGAGATAATCACGTAAAAAAATGGGCGGTCGGACAAGATGGAGGGGAAGTAGGAGGAGGCGCTGTTTCAACCTGTACCCTAAAGTGAGCTGATTACCTACCAAAGAACTCCGATCCCCCATGAAATCAGCCTGAGATCAGAATTATACATGTCTGGATCTCTACGGGGGCAGAAGACGCCAGTGGGCAGGTAAAGTGGAGTGGGAACGTCGGACTAATATCGGAAGATAAAGAAAAGGCGGAGGGAGCCGCCAGAGGAGACCCATTGGAAAGTAATACCCCAATACTAGAGTACCTTGTGTTTGGGGACCAGCATTAACTTGGAGTCTGGTTGAAAGCACTCAAAAAGAGCAAAGGATCGCATGGGGAAATTGAGGGAATTGGGGAAGTCAGGGACAGGGGCTTAAGTCCCCGGATCCAGGACACCAACCCCTGAGCCAGAGAGAGTGCGGTGGAGAAACCAGGTCTTGGTCCCTGAGCCGCCAGCGTGCCTGAGTGCACGTGGGGTCCCATGACAGGCTGGGAGCCTCGCCAGCCCTCAGAAACACAGCCTTTTAACAGTACCCGTGCGAGCGCCGCGCTGTGCTATCAGAGACTGAGACGTGCACACCCCACACCCTCCCCTGAGAGAGGTGCGTGCAGGCACCAGCCCGGCGCTCTTGGACCCAGAAAGACCAGGCACTCCCAGCCCGGGCCAGCGAGAAAATCTCCGTGTGCGATCGCTGCTTGGAACCTCTCTGGCGGTCCGGAGCTGCCCAGACAACCGCCGCTGTCGAGGTTTTGGGTATAAGCAGGAGTTCCTGTGTCCCCAGTGACCGCGACTGAGAATGTGCTCTGCCAGTGGCCAAGGGGGAACTTGTGTGCCCTGCAGCACCCAGAGGGAACAGACTGAGGCTTCTCTCTGAGAGGGAGGTCTGGGTGCAGTTTGCTTTCCTCTCAACCTCCAAAAACCATCAAAAGCTGTCAAGGCGAGAGGGAAGAAAAAACAAACAAAAAAAACATGAGAAACAAACTTAAAAATCTCCAGAGAACAAAAGTCTGAAAAACTGGTTTCCTCAGAGCCCACCCGCTTGAGGGGGGCGGGAGGACTTAACTCAGGGAACATTGCCTGAAAACCCACGTGGCAGGCCCCTCCCCCAGAAAACCAACCAGGAAAATAAAAAAGAAAAAAAAGACGACAAGAGAACAACCACCACTACTTCATAGATACAACTTTTATTTTTAATTCGTTCCCACTATACTGGTTCATTTTTTTATAGACAATTTTTTAAACTATTAACCATCACAGTGAGATGTCCAGTACATCAAATTCCATAACAACCTTTTAACCTGAACGTTTTGATACATATACCCGTGTTTTTCTTTTGCTTTCCTATTTTTTAATTAAAAAAAAGTTTAGCTTAGTTTAGTTTATTCCTTTTTTGTATTTTTATTTTTTAATATTCATATAGAGTTAAACTTCAAGGTAATCCCCTTTCCCCAATCAATGCTACCCCTATAGGTAAACCAATTTTTAATCCCCCTTTATCTTAGGAACGTTGAGTCCTTTAACAAAGATATCAAGATACATCCAGGAAGAATCAAAATAACCTTCCTCGCCCACACTGAGAATTTATAAACACTCTCCCATCTTTTTCTCCAGCCAGTGTTTCTGTGAATTTGTGTTTGTCCTGATAGTATATAAATCTTATACTTGGGGTTCTATTTGACGAGGTTCTTTTCTTTTCTTTTTTTTTTTTTTGCTTACATATATATATATATATATATATTTTTCTCATGTCATATAATTTTATCAGTCTTTTTGTTTGTCTGTTTTTGTTTGTATACTTCATAAATCTTACCTTGGAGCCCATTTGGGCTGAACCTTCTCATTTATCTTCCCTTTTTTTCTTCTCTCTCTCTCTCTCTGTCTTTTTTTCTTTTTCCTTTCTTTTTTCTCTTGTTTGGGTGGGGACTCCTGATTGCTCAGAAGTGTTTCAGGGTGCACCTTGACTGCACCATGGTCGATACATCCAGCTACATCCATTCAGCCATCTCTCACCAAAATGACTAGGAGGAGGAATCCCAACAGAAGAAAAATTCAGACGATGGGCCTTCCGCAATGGAGCTAATGGCTATCAACATAGACGATATGTCGGAAAGGGAACTCAGGCTAACAATTATCCAGGCAATAGCTAAGTTGGAAAAAGCCATGGATGACCAAATGGAATTGATTAGGGCAGAACTGAAAGCCACCAGGGATGATGTTCACAAGGCTCTCAATGAGTTCCAATCTAATCTAATTTCTCTAAAAGCTAGTGTAACTGAGACAGAAGATAGAATTAGTGATCTGGAGGACAAACATAGAGAGAGAAAGGATCAGGAGGAAGCCTGAAACAAACAGCTTAGAAGCCACGAAAACAGAATTAGGGAAATAAATGATGCCATGAAACGTTCCAATGTCAGAATTATTGGAATCCCTGAAGGGGAGGAGAAAGAAAGAAGTCTAGAAGATATAGTGGAACAAGTTATCCAAGAAAATTTTCCCAATCTCGCTAATGGAACCAGCGTTCATGCACTAGAGGCAGAATGGTCTCCCCCCAAGATATAGATTCTCGAAAGACCTCGAGACACCTGATAGTAAGAATGAGGAATTATAATTCTAGAGAAACTCTCTTGAAGGCAGCTAGGACAAAGAAGCTCCTTATGTACAGAGGAAAGCCCATCAGAATAATGTCAGACCTGTCCACAGCAACCTGGCAAGCCAGAAAGGGCTGGCAAGATATATTCAGGGCACTAAATGAGAAGAACATGCAGCCAA
>PISX010015908.1:0-47992 GCA_004024625.1 Mellivora capensis
AAAAAAAAAAAAAAAAGAAAGAAAGAAACTTTAAAAAAAAAAAAAGCTGCAGTAAGTTCACTAATCAGATCAACTAATATTATTTGAGAACACCTGTAATTGTTCAACCTAGATGTGCCTTTCTTTTGTCTCTAAGGATGTTAATTAACTGTATAATTAAAAATGTAGCATACACAAAATAAAATGATACATAGAATATAAGTAACTATTTGCTGATTATGTTAATGAACATCTCTAAGAAACGCTGAGATGATTTCCCGAACATAAGAGCCTGGGGAAAGTGGGGCTATCACATCTGTCTTATAGGTTTAGGTACCACTTAGGTGTTGTCTTAGCTCTCCTACCACTCCTTCTACCCAATCCCGTCTTGCTATTGGGAATCTGACCTCCCCATTGGCTCCCTCATACCTTTAAACTGCCTACTTTGTGACATCATTCTCCCACCAAACCTACCACCACCTGGTAGAATCTTGGGGTTTCCATGGAGTTGTCTGTAAATAAATTTGGATCATCGCAAGTGACCAGTGACCAGTGACCAGTGACCAGTGACCAGTGACCTTCGTACTGGACACATGCGCTCTTTGGCTTCAGCCGCTCCGACATCCTCCAGGATCGGCTCCTCATCTCTTGTTTCTGCAGTGGATGTTTCTTCTTCGTCTCTGACCATGTCTGGTAAGGAAAGAAACTTTTAAAAGTTTTTCATTGGATTTTTTTTTTGTCTCTAAATTTAGTTGTAGGTTCAAAATAACATGGTATAATGGGGGAAAGAAAGTACTGAACTAAAAATCTGGAGAACTCATTTCAGTTTTGACTTTGGCATTTACTAGCTGTGTGACTTTGGACGAGTCATTGAATCACAAAATCTGTTTTTTCCTCATCTGTTATATTAGGATGTTAGATTGGTTATTCTCTCTGGTCCCTTTCTTTTCTAATTGTGAGTCTTAAAGGGCACCCATGGAGAAAATGAAATCAGAGACTTCTTGAGAGTGTTTCAACAGAAAGAGAGGAAACCTAGGTTATGTAGAAACCTAACTATTTATCAAGATGTTTCATCTGAAATGTTCCCTCCACTAATATTTCAACTGTAGTATTTTAAATTTAGTGCTGTTCAGAAAGTTAGAGTCACATGATTTGAAGTTTTCTACCTAGCGTGGGCAAAAAGGGAAAACAGGGAAAGAGGAGGGAGAAGAGTGGGCTCTAGGGAGGCACGTCTTCGAAGGTGAGGAAGTTCAGGATTGTTTCTCTCAGCCCAGGCCCACAGGAACCAAGGGGGAGGAGAAAATATGAGAATGAAGGGGAAGCAGGGCACTTGGGTGGCTCATTCAGTTGAGCCTTTGAGCAGTTGAGCATCTGCCTTGGGCTCAGGCCATGATCTCCTGAGATGGAGCCCTGCATCAGGCTCCCTTCGTGTTCAGCAGGAAGTCTGCTTCTTTCTCTCCCTCCCTCCCTCTCCAGAGTAACACAGAGGAGCTCTCAAGAAAAAAAGAGGTAGTTTAGGATGGAATGTTGGAGAGAACCAAAGATTTTAAATTAAAGCAGAAAGAGCATAAACTGAAATCTGCTTTGAGCAGGGCCAAACAAAACTGACTTTAGCAAACACTTCCACTAATAGACTAGGCAAGAAAGGATGGCCAGAATAGGGCATCACTAGGAAAAGTAGCTTACGGAAAAGTCATACTCAATTGTCTGGATTTTGTTCATTCCTTCCTGAACACAGATGGCACTTAACAGTTTAAAATGTAAAGCATTTTAGAAATATAATTTAGAAAGGATGCTTCCTATCAATAAGCAGCTAATAAAAGTGGCTATCTAAGGGGGCTGAAAGAAACAGAATTTTCAGTTTTATTTCATTTTGATTTTTAAGCTATGTAGATGTTTTGCCTATTAAAAATCAGACTAAGTTTGTTAAAAAAAAATTGACATCTCCTAGATTGAATCATAAGGCTGCTTTTCATCACTGCAGTTATTTTCTTCCCAACACAGAGGGCACACATCTGTTTTTAGATCTTAGTGAGCAATCTAACAAGAAAAGAAAAAGAAAGTCAAGCCCCACATCTCTAAATCCAAATTTATCTAAAACAGTTTTGTGGAGTTCTCTGGTTTTCCTACATTAAAATTTTTTAAATTTGAGTTTAGTGACGATGGCTTTTTTAGGCTTTGAGGGTGACATTTTCCTAGATGTCGAAGATGATTAAAATATATTTTTGGATGAGTATAAAAACCTTCATGATGCTTTTTAAGTGTTTTTTTTTAAATTTTTATTGACATATAATGTATTATTAGCTCCAGGGGTACAGGTTAAGTGTTCTTTTTTGTTATACGATTATATTGAAATATATATTTCTCTCTTTATTGTTTTCTTCTGATTTTATTTAATTTTTTAACTTAAATTCAGTTAATTAACAGAGAGTATACTATTAGTTTCAGAGGTAGAGTACAGTTGAAATATATATTTCTACTAGACCTAGTACTTGTTACTTGCTGGGTAATATTCAGAAAAAAAATGTGAATGAACACAATAATGGAATTCCTTTACAGTTATTATTTCCCTCTCTGCTCTGTACCAGATTTTATTGAAATATTTGTAAAAAATTGTGGCTACATCTACATTCACATTCATGGCATTTGCTGCTTGTGAGGCAATTTTTACTGATCTATCTTCTCTGTATGCACTGGCTAGGAACTCATTCAAAATCACTTTCTATTGTGGGTTATGTTCTGGCAAAACAGGGTAGCAATATTCACTTCCACTATATTGCATGTATGATACAAAACTTCATTTATTAGTGAACTTATTATGTTCACTACATAGCCCAGTTTTCGGTAATAGCTATATATTTCTTCTTAGTTCTGTAATACATGTTTTCCATGATTTGTCTGTCTTTCCAGAACATATCTTCTTTCACAGAAATATAAAAGGTGTAATGTACCACTTTCATTCACATTCATGCAAGAATTATTTCCATTATTATTATTATTATTATGACCACTTTATAGATGAGTAATTTGAAGCTCGGAGAGAGTTTAAAAGTGCTTTCAAAAAGCACTTCCTGAAAAAAAAAAAAAGCACTTCCTGAGAAACATACTCTTGGGTAGTCATTTTGAGGTAGAATCAGAAACCAGGTTTTAAAGGGTAAAAATGACCCTTTTTCCTTAAAAAAAGAAAGATTTTATTTTCAAGTAGTCTCTATAACCACCATGGGGATCGAACTCACAACCCTGAGATCAAGAGTCATACACCCTTCTGACTGAGCCCACCAGGCACACCAAGAGGGACTCTTTATATTTACCAGCTGGACTGAGCTGTACGTGAACTCTGGGTAACAGCACGAGAAGTGCACAAGCCCAATGAGATACTGAAGTTACAATGGTCATAGCTATACTCTTCTCTAATGTGGGGAGAAAAGGTCTATATGCGTTCATTTCTCCTGGTTTCTGGCGGTATCGGGCTCAGAGCAGAGTCCTGGCAAGAAGTCAGGATCCTTAGGCTCTGTAACCTGGTAATGAGACCTAAATTCGGGGGAGACCTCAAACAAGCTGAAGTGACCTCTCTGAGCCTCAGTTTTGTCCCTCAGAGAATGAGAACATGAGACCAAAGCCTCTCCGAGCCGTCGGGAGTGCTGAAACGCTTCATTCTGGGAAGTGGGATGTGGGTGGCTGTGGGGGCAGGCCCCTGGCAAAGCTAGGGCAGGGAGAAGGCTGCTTTTTGCCTGCAGAACCATGCGTGAAGCACACGGCCTGGGTCTGCTGCACGCGGGGGCCCTGGCTGGGGAGCCCGGGCGGTGACTAGACCAGAGAACAGACCACCATCCTCCATGGTTTGCCTTTCGGTATCTCAGCAAGGGTTGGTATCAGAGGCTTCCTGGTAGCAACAATTTTAAGATAATGGTGTTTCTCAAGCATAGAATTGATCCCTCCCCCTGATTTTTCATCACCCTCTTGTTCCCTACAGAAAATTTCCCAAATCCATCTTTACTGGGACCTCCAAACTCTCTGCAGCTCTCCCTCCCCGTGGTAACCAATGCAGCCTCCCTGACAGGAAACGTCTGCCACTTCTCCCGGGTCTCTGCTCCCGCAGTCAGTTCGGCGTGGCTGCTGCCATCAGTTCCTGGTGCCTCCTTCCAGCCACTCATGGGGAGTGCCTACCTTTACCAACATTCCAGCACAACTATGTTGTCTGGGGTTACTGGCCAGAGCCAGCTTTCCACGGCAGCTGCTTCCTATCCCGGGGTTTTCGAGTGGGATGTCACGGGAAGTACCGAAAAGAAGTCCTCTTCACTCGGAGACTTCACTGTCACTGTTATTGACCAGGACGCAGCTGTGTCTTCCATGTCTCTGGCAGCCCCGTATGATAAAACTGCAGAGGCCAGTAGCATGGTCTCTCTGTACCCACCGCTTTCTGCCAGCCTTGTCCAGGGAACACCATCTCAGATGCCAAATCAAGGACACAGCCTAGCACTTCCCTACCAGGAAGGAAGGCAGGTATATTACTATAATCAAGGCACACTGGGGCCTCTACTGTCTGGAGAATTTGGCCCCTGCTTGCAGTCCTATGGCTCAGTGTCCTATGCAGGGAGTAGGGCCTCTGTCCCTCAGCCAGAAATGGTAATGGTCCTCAAGGAGGTTCAGCCCGCAAACGTCCTACCACCAGCTTCCACCTCTGGAATTTACTACTCTGTGTCTGCTCAGCCCATCACAGAAACAAGTTTTCAAGGTGAGTAGAAGCATTGAGAGGTAGAGAAACAAAGTCAGCATTCAAAAAAGAGGGTGAAACCTGCAGCTGAGAGCTAGCGACTCCACAGATGGGCAGAACCTAAGTCCTGAGACAGAAATAACCACGACCCTCACTTGGTGCTCTCCACCTTCGGGCTCTGTTTCAGAAGCCTGCATGGAGGTGGAAAGGTGGCACACTGTGATGACCAGCTAAGCCGCAGGTGCAGGGACCCCAAGAGCATAGTGAGGGCTGCCACATATGTCACCGCCCTAGCCAATCAGCCTCCCCATACTGTCCCACGGTAATGAGCTCCCTTTCCTGAGCTATTGCTTCAGTGTCTTTGGAAAGTGTCTCAGAACTCTTGTTGGGATGGAGCCAGTTTAACTTTTCCTCACTTCCTTAATTCAAACCAGGATTTGAGACCTCACGTTCCGAGATCCTGTCCAGAGCAAGCAGGCTAAGAATTTACCCTCGCTTGTGTATTTTATCAGGAAGAGCTCCATTCCCTCTCCCAGTTCACAGTGTGAAGCATTCTTACTCTCTAAGGAAAGGGGAGAGACTTGAAGTGACTCTGTATATATGAGAAGGCTAGGCTTTGTTGAAAATTTCATATAATATAAAAACCACTTTACTTCTTATTTGACTTATAACAACCCTATAAAATACAAAGAAAACCAAGAACCAATGACACCAAATGATCACCTGTAGGACCTAGAAGTCGCCTCCTGTATCTCCTAGCACACCCTGCTGTCCTTGACCTTAAGAAAAGCTGGTAGAACCACCCTGCCCATTGCTGGAAGGTACATGATTCCTGTGTCAGTGTCTAGGGGGAGCATCTCACTTACCAGGGAATGACTTTTTCCTTGATTCCTTTGTAGTGATGGAGACTTCCCTGGGGATGGAGACTTCCCTGGGCTTACAACCTCCGAGTCAGACATATTGTCTGCCACAAACTCCAGAATTCCCCAAGTCCTGCAGTAGCAGAAATATCCAGATCCTTGAAAGTAACCCACCACCTGAGCTTGGAGACATCTCAATGATAGCTCCAGTCCAGAGTTCTAATAATGTCCTGGCATTGCCTCCAGCTCCAAGCCAGGAACAAACAGAGAATAAGAATTTGGATGATATTAAAACCAAGCTTTCAAAGCCTCTGGATGTCTACCAGATCCCAATGGAAAACCAAGATCCTCCCCTACTTCCTTTAGAAATTCCTGATATTCACCAGCTCCTGGCCTGCATTGATCCCCTGGGCCAGGAGGAGAAGCCTGTTTCTGAAAACACTGATCTGGGAAAAAATACCCTGGGTCTTGAAGACCAAGTGACCCTTGAAAATGGGATTGAATCAAGTAGTGGTTTTGCAGACATCGCTACACTGGTGGAGGACATTCATCTTCCCCAGCTCTTTAATTCCTTGGAAGACCTTGATGAAGCCAAAGGTCCCAAGGTGGTGAAAGCCAAAGATACCAGAGTCAGCAAGTTGAAACAGGTGCAAGAAAAGTCAAGTGTCGTAAAGGCTCCCTCTGATCATGTCAGGAAGAACAAACACAAAGCCACTGAGCCGATCAACGGCGCTCCCAAGACCAAAATCCAGGCGAAGAACCCAGAGTGCCTGTTAGGGGAAGAAGTGGTTATTTGCAATGTTGCAGACGGTGATAGGGCTCCTGTGAACAGGGCCAAGCATTCCAACAGCAAGTCTCAGAAAGCGGCATCCAGCAGGACCAGCAAAACGAAGAGCCATGGGCAGGAAAAGACCAAAAGGACCAGAGAAAACAATCCCAAGAAAGCAGAAGAGAGTAAGCAGTCTGGAAACAAAGTCAAGGCAGAAGAGAAGCCAACCATTCCCAGGGTGAAGCGGAAGAAAAATCAACCCGAGCTTAGCCAAGAGAGCTTTAAGAAGCCTCGAAGTTGCCTAGGCATGCACATGTTGGAGTCTGTGCAGGTTTTTCATGCCCTGGGGAAGAAGAGTGATAAGAAAACCGGATTATCTTCCTCCCGGGCCCTGGTAAGCTCCGGCAACTCGAAAAATGCCCAGCCACCCCCAGCTATCAAACCATGGCTTGATACACCACGTGAGGGCAAAAGACCTGAGAAAAAACAAGTCAAAGTCCAGAAACTAGACAGAGGTGCTGACAAAGAGTGTCCATCTCCATCCCAGTATGAGCTCCCACCTCCTGGGAAGGTCAAGTTGGTGCCTTTGCCTTTTCCAACCTACGAGAAGCCTCAAGCTCGACCTGTTCCCCGGAGGCCACAGTCTCTGGCCTCACACCGGTCTGCCACGGCTTACCCTGCCCGGCCTGGTTCTACTAGCTCAGCTCAGCCTACTGCAGTCAATTCATCCCGGCCGGCTCCTGCCTCCTTGACAGGTCCTGCCAGACCAACTCGGCCAATTTCAACCAATCCCACCCGCCCAGGCTTGACCAACCCAACTCGGCCTAGTGTCCCGCAGTCTGCTGCCTCAAGGCCTGCACCCTACAAAACGTCATCTTGCACTTCTCTCCAGCGGGAGCCTGTCCCCACTGCTATGACCAAGCCCCAGTCGCCACCCAAAGCTCAAAGCCAGTTTCTACTCCAAGACTTCTGCTTTCAACCAATTCCATGGAGGAAACCCAATGTTCCTGAGCCAGTCATGTCGAAGCCCATCACAAAAGAGCAGAGGCCAGAGAGGGAGGCCATGAAGAGGCAGGCTCAGCAAGAGCGTGAGAATGCTGCCAAATACACCTCTTTGGGGAAAGTGCAATATTTCATCGAGAGGGAAAAGGATATGGATATTGCTCGATACTACGGCTATGCAATATAAGAGATGTTAAGATTGTACCACTCTGGGTACCCGCTGTTCATTCATATATAGATAGATAGGTATAAGTTTCTCTATTTATTTGCATATATTTTAAGACTTAATAAAACATCACAAATAGAATTAGTAGATTAGAAATAAAGAAGCCTTTTGAGTTCTGAGATGCTGTTAACTGTGGTCTTTCTTTGGTGTGGGTGGGGATCAAAGGCTGCACGAGAAAGAAAGAATGGGAAGTTGGATGGGAGAAAAGAGAAAAAGGTAAGAAAAGAAGGAGGAACGTGGTCTAGGCCTAGGAAGGCCAAAGGGGGAGAGAGATTTTATGGGTTCATAAAAAGCAGGAGTGGGGGAAATGGCAGAATCAGGGTCTGAGGTGAGGCTTAAAAGAAGACATTTTGAGTAGACTTGAAGATGACAGATGAGTCTTGCTTGACTAGGAAAAATGTAAAGCTTTTCATGGAGATTGGCCCTACATCCCATGTCCACCAGATAGGGATTTTTGAAAGCAAGAGACTTGGGACACCCCTCCAGAAGGTTTGGGTTGCCTTATCCATTTAGGGCTATGGTTGGGTAAGGGGGGTATGAATCATAGGGGAATCTACCAGAGATGGATGGCAAGGGCTCACATCTATCCTGGGGGCAGCTGGTAACAGGAGCCTAGCCAAGTGACCTCCAGCAGCGGGAGGGCCCTCCAGAACCCGGCCTGGGATAAAAATCACCGCCTCCTAAACACCTGTGCACCAGGCCTGCGAATGCACCGCTCCAGTGAACGTGCACGACAACATGCAAGGCTAGTCCCGCTGGGCCACTTGACTAGCGAGATTCAGCAATGGGCTGAGATCACGCTGCAGGCAGAGAACAAGGCTTCCATTTGAGGCCTACAGGGCTCCAAAGCCTTCAGTGTTTGCGGGCGCACGTAGGCGGCCAACGCGGCTTTCAGAGCAAGGCGTCCGGAGGTTACTGGTCGTCTAGATCAAACTTCTGGAGGGACCTAAATGTTAACTTGAGGGGCCTGCTACGTCGTCCTCCATCGACCCTGGCGCGTGCCGTCTTCCCTAAACATGTCCAACCGAAGCTCACCTCACGAGAAAAATCCGCTAGAGGGGTCCCTCCCCTCCCGCTCAAGAACAACGGGTGTCCAAGCGCTCTGGGTAGCGCGCCTACCAGGGCAGCACGCATGCGCCAAGGGTCTAGCTATGCTCCCTGTGACCTGGTGGGGCATCAGGACGAAGGGGAGGAGAGGGGAGGGGAGGGGAGGAGAGGGGAGAGGAGGGGAGGGGAGGAGGGAGAGGAATAGAGATGGGGCGGAGGAGAGGAGAGTGGGGAGAGGAGGGGAGGGGAGGAGTCTGAAAAGGAATGGAGTGGGGGAGGGGGAGGACTGCGGAAAGTCACCATGGGAAAACTGGTACTTTGCATTTTAAAAATTATTTTGTATTGAGATATAATTAGCATACCATAAAAGTCACCTTTTGAGACTGTGAATTTAGTGTCACTTAGTACTTTCACAAGCTTGTGCAACCATCATTATCTAACCCCTAACCTCCTCATCACCCCAAAAAGAAACCCCCTTAACCATTAGCAGTCACTTCTCATTCCCTCCTCCCTTCAGCCTCTGACAACTAGGAAATCTGCTTTCTGTCTGTCTGGATTTGCCTTTTCTGGGCATTTCATATGTATGAAATAATACAATACATGACCTTTGTGCCTGACCTCTCTCACTTAGCCTGTCTTCAAAGTTCATCCATGTTGTAGAGTGTCCACATCATTGCTTTTTAGGACTGTGATAATTCAATTGCCTGGTTCTATCACATTCGTTTAATCATTCATCAGTTTGTAGACATTGGGTTGTTTCTGCTAGTATTTTATGTTTATTGAGAGTTTATTCACTCCATTTCACAAATAATGAGATAGGCTTGGAGAGTGTCAAGAATTTGCCAAAGGTTAAGAGCTAGCAATCGGGGGAGCTGGGGTTTGATCTCAGGCAGTCAGACTTCAGAGGTAATCAATTCACATGATAGGACAAGGTACAGACGGTATTCAACAGAAATACTGAGCTGCCCATTTCCCTGCTCCCTTAGAGACATCTACTTTTGCCACACTCTGAATCCTTCCAGAGAAATTATTTGTCTCAACGTGTATATATCACAGTGTTTTGACTAATTTGTCTCACTGATTTGCAATGTCACTTTTATAGCATGCTAAATTCTTACATGTGTTTGTATTACTCTTTTCAGAGTTGTCCTGGCTTTTTTTTTTTTTTTTTTTTTTGCCAATCTTTTATGTTTGCCATTTCTTTAGAATTTTTTTTACCTTCTTTTTTATTTTAAAAAATTTCCTACTTTTCTTGTTTATTTCACTTAAGGCATTATCCATTATGTTCAATAACTCTTGTTATTTTCAATTGAAGCCTTCATTTCAGAAATTTTAAAATTTATTTTTAATTCTGTCCCGAGCTCTTTCACCTCACCAAATTCTGATTTATGTTGTTCTTTCATTTTTTTTTGTTTCGTTATGGTAACATACACATACACAAAATTGACCATTTAACCATTATTAAGCATAGAATTCAGCTGCAATAACGACATCCCCGATGTGGCGCGACCATCCACACCATACACGTTTAAAATAATTATGTCCAAAAATTGAGCAGGACTCCAGAAAGACGAAGGCAGCAGCCTAGTGTTTGAATCTCCCCAACCTTCTCACGGAAATAGAACAAAATCCAAAATGCCATTTGCCACTTGCAGAGCTTTTTCATCACCCCAAAAAGAAACTCTGGAGCTGTTGGATGTTAACTTGCCCTTCCCTCGCTCGCTCCGTAATCTTTCATCTTTTGCATTGTGTCTTCTAATGTCTTCTAGCTTGTTTTGAAATTGCATGTTCCGACTTTGATCTGTTTTGTAGGCCAGTCTTTTGGGACTTGCTTTCTACGTCTGAGGGGAAGCTCTTCTGCTCCTTATTCTCATTTTCTGATGCTGCATGTAGAGGCTGCTTTTTTAGGCAAAGGGATTGGCGCGACCGTGTGGCTGGATACACGCGGACCCATTGGGCACCCACCTCAAAATATCCATAGGCCCTAACTAACCAGTGGGCTACTTACAGCCAGGCACAGTTACAGCAAAAAAATTCCCTACGTCCCATCCCTCCTCACCTTCCCACCTTAAACACAGCTGCACCCGCCGTCTCCTCGCGGACAGCCTCCTCCTTCTGTCCCGCTGCTGCCACCTTGCGGTGGATTCAATAAACTTCTCTCTCCTTTGTTCTGCCTCCGGGTGAATTCCTTCTCCTCCCGGCCCCGAGCTTCCCTCGGAGCCTCGCCCCACATCTGGGGGCCCGCCAAGCGATCCGATGGAGACAGACCCCACACTACCTTTGTATAAAACTAGATCTCAATCCTTTGTTTCTTGTCTGTGTTTTAAGTGAAATCAGTGTTCACGCACTTGGGAAAGGAGTGGTGGTTGAGGACCGGTTTTCTAACTGCACTGAATTTGCTTTTCCGGTTGTCGTCGTTGTTTGTGAAATGTAGCATTCAAAAACATGGCAGCTTGCTTTCTGAGGTTTCCTGGCTCTGTTGCCTTCCCCGGACTTCTATCAAGACATTTCCCTTTGTATCTGATGTTCTGTGAGAAGCTTCTCTTCCGGGCCACATCCTGGAACAGCGCTCTGGCTGCTCAGGGTCCAGACAGAGGGGGCAAGAGCACCCCAGTCCTTTAGACACTTTGTGTCACCTCGTAGGTAGCCACTAGGTGAGTGGACAATACCCCTCCGGGTCTCAGCTGTTGTTCTTACATTGGCCCATCCGCTGAGTGAACACCAGCTAGACGTTTGAAGTCCTGTCTACTTCTGCCTCCTGCACAGACATCCTTGCCAGGCGGGTCTGCACCTGTGGGCAGTGCTCTGCCCCACTGTTCTGTGCCTGACTCAGCCCATCTATAACCAATGTGGTTGGAGCAGCCCTCTGAGTCTTACTATGATTTCAAGTCCTTTAGTGATCACCATTAGGAAAGCTTGAAAAAGTAGAGGTTTATGACTTACAAGACCTGGGAATTACTCAGCATACCTGGAGCCCCACAGTGAGGTTGCAGGTAGAGACAGAGCACTGGGAGAAGGGGTTCTGTTCTGGTTGGAAACAAGGGGGGGGGGGGCAAGGATTTCAAGTGCTCACTCCTTGGTGGCAAATTTAAAACACAGGAGTGGGAAGTTATGGGAAAAGAAAAGACAAGTGGCCCAAAAGGTCAGTTATTGAAATTGACCAAGATTTCTAAATCAGAGGAGCCTCAGTTGGGGGAAGGTGGCCTGGGTATTTCTCCCTGGTGTGGCTAGCACTGTGTTTATTGGAGATTACTGTCTTTGAAGGGGATGAGGAAATGGATAACTCAGCAATCAAAGCTTTTGTCAGGCATTTGCATTACAAAAAAGGAAAAAAACAACTGTTATGGCTTACATTATACTCACCCTCTTATATTGGGGGTTTCTAATTTTATGGCAAATGCTACCCATGGGCATTTGGTTTTGGTTGATCTATTTCCGTGAGAGGATTTGGGGAAATTAAAAAACGATGCCGCTATCTCCATCCATCTGAAATTCCAATTCAGGGATGCCTGGGTGGCTCAGTCGGTTAAGCATCTGCCTTCTGCTCAAGTCATGATCCCAGGGTCCTGGGATCGACTGGGACTCCAGGCTCAGCAGGGAGCCTGCTTCTTCCTTTCCCTCTGCTGCTCCCCCTTCTTGTAGTTTTTCTCTCTCTCTGACAAATAAATAAAATCTTATAAAATTTTTTTAAATTAAAAAAATTAAATTCCACCCCACCATTTGACATAATTATTTTTAAATTTGGGGGTTCTGTAATTTTCAGTTCCTGAAAGTAGAGCCCCATTTGGCCTATCCTCTTTAGGGCACTGGCTCAGATGAGGTTTCTGAGTCTCCTCTAACATGGAACCTCATGTCTGTATTTGCTCAGTCCATGTTTAGAATAAGAAGTCAAGAACATAATAACCTCTAAGAAGCTCATGGGTGGAGGGCATTCAACCACCATGAGAGGCAGAATGAGCCTGTGGGCAGGTAGAAGGTCTGCAGGCAGAACTGGTCAAGAATGTGCATCTTTTCTTCCCTTTTTTTCTTCTCTTTGTATCTACTTCTCTAAACATGGGCAACATGGAACCCACCAATCTGCCCTTCTTTCCAGCAAAATATCTGGTGCATGCAGCATGTTCTTAATCTCAGATCACAGTAATACTTTTTCCAGAAAAAGTGTAAGGAGGATTTGCAGTTGTTTGACTCTTCCCTTTCCCAACCAACCACACCTCCAGAACATCAGCAAATTCCATCTGCTTTACCTTTAAATGGTATCTAGAACTTGTCTACTTTTGACCACTTTTCTCCCTTTCTACTCAAGTCCAAGCTCCTTCATTTCCTGCCTGGATTATTGGCAGAGCCTCCTAACTCGGAGGCTTCCAGACTTTCTCTATTCATCAAACCCCTGGTGTCTCACATATAGGCTCAAAGAAATAACCTCATGGTCCCATTTATCAAGTAGTTAGGTGCCAAAAATATAGTAAGTATTTATGCCTGTAGTAGGCTGGATAATGGCTATCCAAAGAGGTCAGACCTTAATCCCTATAGGCTGTATATATTATGACTTTATTTAGGAAAAAAAAAAAAAAGATCATTGGGTATGTGATTAATTAAGGACCTTGATATGGAGAAGTTATCCCAGGTAGCAAGGTAGGTCCTAAATGTAATCACATATGTCCTTTTATTTATTTATTAACTACTCTCTCTACCCAGTGTGGGGCTCAAACTCACAACCCCCAGATCAAGCATCCCATGCTCCACCGACTGAGCCAGCCAGGTGCCCTTCACACGTGTCCTTATAAGATTGAGGCAGGAGGAGATTTGATACGGACAGCAGAGGAGAAAGCAAGGTGACAATGGAAGCAAAGATTGGAGTGTGGCAGCCAGCAGCCCCCAGAGCTGCAAGAGGAAAGGAAGGAAGTCTTCCCCCAGAGCTCCTAGAGGGAGTATAGCCCTTGTTATGCTTTAATTTTGTCCCAGTAACACTGATTTCAGACTCTGGCCTCCAAAACTATGAAAAAATAAATTTCTGCTTTTTTTAAGTCATCAGATTGTGGTGAGTCATTAGAGTAGCCAGAGGAAAAAATGCTCCAATCACACAATACATTGTGCAATAATGCAATGCTCCAAAAACTAAGTAGACTTTGAAAAATAATACCTATAAATAAAAGAAAAAATATTTTTATTTCACTCTTAAATAACCACGATTACTTGCTAATGGAGAGTGTGTGAGTTGGGCACTGCACAACATCTCAAACCTTGGAGTGAAATTGGACACTGCCAGTCTCATTTCCTGCCCCATATTGATTTTCAAAGAGGATTGGCTTTTAAGTCCAGGTGCTGCCAAGAACCCAGCTTCACAAAGATATGGCAGCACTGGGACGCCTGGATGGCTCAGTTGGTTAAGTGGCTGCCTTCGGCTCAGGTCATGATCCCAGCGTCCTGGGAAGGGCTCCTTGCTCGGCAGGGAGCCTGCTTCTCCCTCTGCCTCTGCCTGCCACTCTGTCTGCCTGTGCTCTCTCTCTCTCTCTGACAAATAAATAAATTTAAAAAATTAAAAAAAAAAAAGATATGGCAGCACTGAAAGGAAAGTAGCATGACCTAAGGTTGAAACTGTGAACCACCTGGAAGCTCACATGGTATCTGACAGATGTCAATACTGCTGTGGACCCTTCAAAAATTTAAAATACCCTGCTACACCCCGATGAATTTGTGGTGGTACCCTGGGGGCACCCTGGTGTACCTTGAGAACACCATCCAAACTGGCTTCTCAGGTCCCACCCTTGCCTCTCTAAAATCTGTCCTCAGGATCCCTATAATGATCCTTTCAAAACACAAGTCAGATCCTATAATGATCCTTTCAAAACACAAGTCAGATCCTATCTTCCTTCTGTTAAAACCCTCTCATGAGAGAGGGGGGTGGGGTAATGGACATTGGGGAGGGTATGTGCTATGGTTAGTGCTGTGAAGTGTGTAAACCTGGCGATTCACAGACATGTACCCCTGGGGATAAAAATACGTTATATGTTTATAAAAAAATAAAAAAATTAAATAAAAACAAAACAAAACAAAAAAACCCTCTCATGACTCCTTGTTTTTCTCGGAGTCAAACCTCGTGTCCCTACCACGGCTTATATGGTCCAAACTATGTCAAAGGTCAGGGACATTTTCTATAAAAAGCCAGACAATAAATATGTTTGTCTTTGTGAGCCAGATAGTCCCTGTCTCAACTACTCAGCTCTGCAGTTATATCGTGAAAGCAGCCACAGAAAATATGTAAACAAATGGGCATGTCTGTGTCTCAATAAAACTTTATTTACAAAGATAGTTCACACTGTAGTTTGCTGACCCCCACCTTATATGACCTACTGCTATGGTCCCTTTTGCTCATCTCTATTCTCGTCACTCTGAGTCCTCATTGTTCCTTAAGACCGCAAGCAAGCTCCTGGCTAAGGGCCTTTGCACTTGTTATTTCTTGCCTGGAATGCTCTTCTTACCACGAAGTCTTCATGCAAATTTTTTTTTTTTTTTAAGATTTTATTTATTTATTTGACAGACAGAGACCACAAGTAGGCAAGAGAGGCAGACAGGGAGAGAGAGGAGGAAGCAGGCTCTCCGCTGAGCAGAGAGCCCGATGCGGGGCTCGATCCCAGGACCCTGGGACCATGACTCGAGCCGAAAGCAGAGGCTTTAACCCACTGAGCCATCCAGGTGCCCCGATGCAAATTTTTTCAATGAGGGTTTCCCTGACCACACTATTGGAAATTGCAACTGCCTCTCTATATTTCTCCTTTCCTTTAATCTGTTCCCTTTTCTCCCATAGTACTTAGACTCTTCTAATATGCTATGTAATTCACTTGTTTAGCATGATAATCGCTTATAATCCATCACTCCCTCACCCATCACTAACATGTGAGATCTTGGAGGGCATGGTTTTTGGGGTTTTGTCTGCTTTGTTCACTGACACATGCCCAAGGCCTTGAGCAATGTTTGGCACATGGTGAGTACACAATAAATATTAGCTGATTGACTGAATGAATGAATATTTTTCAAAGAGCATAATCATAGTGGTCTGCAATTTAAAAAAAAAAAATCTCCCATTCAAAGGTATAGTGCCCAGCTATATGTCAGTATTCTGGCAAAGAAATATGGAAACCGAATATAAAATCATAAAATCCCTCAACTTAACATGTCCAACTCAAATAGCCCTAAAATTTCTTATCTCATTTAACCCTTGTTGAAATTTACAGTCCTCAGAATGTCAATCTTACCTAGAACAAAAGGCTTTGAATTATTAGGAACCAAATTATAAAACTCACAACTAACTAGTAAGTAACAAAGCAATAAAATATGTCTAAAATTAAATTGACCTCTTATATATACATTTAACCATTAAATGCAACAATACACACACATTAAAAACCTTTCCAAGCATGCGGAAGAATTTTCCCAGCTAGAAATTTTTCTTGGCATTGGAGTTACCAGGCTTCAAACAAACTGTAGGTGGAGCTCTAAACCTCAGCGTCATCTTGATGTTACCAATTTTACTGTGGCTGTCTTCTCAAGGAACAACATCTTCATCAGGTAATTCCAAGTTCAACTGAAAAGGAACATAATTTGCATTCATGTGCAATGTTGCATATGTTGCAATATGTCAGCATTAAAGATCTCAGTACACTTGTTGCATTTCACCCCCCCTTTTTTTGAACAGCTCCTTCCACGTCTTTTAAAAATTATTTATTTTCAAAATTATATTTGTCATTTTATAGTCCCAATGGATTCACAGCAAAAATTTTAACAATGTGAACAATTTGTCTTTAGTACACATTCCATTTTTGCTTTCCGAGCACTTTCATTCCCTAGCAGTGTTCAAAATAGGCTGTTTCAGTGTTTCGGGGCATGGAACTCACCTCGCATCTACTTGAGAAAGTTAATTATCTTTTTTATTTTAAAGATTTTATTTATCCATTTGCCAGAGATCACAAGTAGGCAGAGAGGCAGGAGAGAGAGGGGGAAGCGGGCTTTTTGCTGCGCAGAGAGCCCGATGTGGGGCTCGAACCCAGGACCCTGGGACCATGACCTGCGCCGAAGGCAGAGGCATTAACCCACTGAGCCACTCAGGCACCCCAGTTAATTATTTTTTAAAGAACTTTTCCCCTTCTGATGGCTCCAAGCTCTCATCCACGAAACAAAAGAAACTGAGTTTTTCTTTGCTGTTATTGTAGGCCCATTGCCTGACATAGAGTCCTGAACATGATAAATACTCAACAAATATTTGCTCAGTTAAAGAAGGTGTCTAGCCTTGGAGGTTTCCTGCTCCTAACTCTAACCGCCTTGTAGAGAAGACTTGGTCCCGAGAGCATAGTAGACACTGTTTTTCATGGTTCATTTCAGTTATCATTATAATTGGCTAGCCATCCTTGTAATTAATTTGGGGGACAGTGAGACAACATTTATTTTAACAACATTTGAACGTTCAACAATATTGTCTTCTGGGGTCCCAAGTTCTTCTAGGTACTGGGGATACACTCGTGAGCAAAAAAAAAAAAAAAAAAAATTCCTTTCTTCGGAGAGATTATATTTTAAGGGGGAGTGAAAGACAATAAACAATCCAGATCATTAAAGACCAAAGCAGACAGTGGTAAGGGGACTACGAAAAGAATTCAAACAAGGCTGAGTGATAGAGGGTGGCTGGATGGCTACTTAGAGTGTGTGGTCAGAGCAGGTGACATGTAAACTGATACGTGAATGACAACAGGAAGCCAGCCAAGTGAAGACCAGGGTAAGAGCATCTCAGGAAGAAGAGACATCTGTGCAAAGGTCTAGAATGGAACAGCAGATGTTCAGACAGTGTGGAGGAGACTAGTAAGCAAATGGGAGAGTAGGAGATCAAGTCAGAGAGGCAGCAGGGACCGAGTCACTCTACAAGCCACAGTGAGGAGTTTGGATTTTTAATTCCAGCTGCCATGGGAAGTAATTGGAGGGTTTTTAACCCAAGAACAATAGAACCTGATTTTTGTTTTAAAAAGAATATTAGCTGCTGTTGTAAGATCACATTGAAGTAGGTAAGAAGGGTTGTCATTCCTGTACTCATGTCATTGCCTTGCCCTTCCGGTAGGTCGCTCACCACAGGAGTGACAAGGAAGCAAGTGATATGTGCCTGGAGATTTCCTTGTTTTTAGCTTCCCCACAAAGCCCATCTGAGCATTTTCTCTCTACCCTGATGCTGTATATCGAAGTAAGAATTTTGCCTTTTAGGAATCTTTTGCTGCTGCCCAGGAAGGAGCAGGTAGAAATAAGCATACAGGAGTGTAGGACTAAGTGACACTGAACTTTGAAGAGGTCATATGGAGACCATTATATTCAGAGAAAATGTACTGAGTAGGTATGGGCACCAGAAAGAAAAGAGTACCTCAATTCCTAGCTTGGGTTTGACCCACCACATGAGCTGCTAAATCTTCTCTGCTGTCAGAATACTTTAATGCTTAGCCTCCAATTTTGGGGGCAGGAGTAAGTAGAATATTCTCTTCAGTTAAGCCAAGAGCCGACAGAATTCTTGCAGCGTTAATTTCCTGGTTTCACATACAAAAGGGTCCAGTTTTCAACTTTCCCAGTTAATGAAGAAATGAAGAATGTCAGATATTCACCTTGGCCAGGGTTTTCTTGCTTGTTGTTTCCTATAAAGCCAAGAGTGCTGACCACTTGTCCCAGAGGCCAAAAACTGTTCAATATTACCGATTCTCTCCCTGAGTGAAGTCCTGCTTACTATATCCTCTTAGCCATGATCTTAAGAACTACCGTCACTGGGGCATATCTCCTTTCTAATATCTAGGACAGCCTGTGTGTGATGGTTGCTGTTTGTGATTATTCCATACCCCTCTCTTATGTGTTTCCCATTCATAGCTTCTTAAAGACTTCTCATCATACTCAACTTCTAGCATGTTTGTAAATTCTGTTAACTTGTTCTCTTAAATATTACAAAGCCAAGAGCTACTTTTTGGAATCTGTGCTTAATGGGAGCAGGTGCCTCTGTTTCTGCTTCTGTCTGCACTTGCACAATAACAATATCCACCTGCTGGATTTGTTCATGGCTGTACCCTTAACACCTAGAACAGCAACTGGCACATAGTAGATGCTCAACAAATGTTTACTGAGAAGTTGGATGGGTTGGATTTTGTCCTGTGTCGACTTCTGCCAGGACTCCGATTGCATTGTATGCCTTCCCTAAGACCAGCTCCCCCAGTGCCTTAATTTCTTCAGGCTCTACCCACTATGTTTACATTCTGAAGGGAAAGAGTCAGTAGAGAAATAGAGTTCTGAGGACCCCCATGGTGCCCTTTACAACTGTCTTGCCAGAGTTATCAGCATGAGATCCAGGAGAATTGATGGTGGATTCTTGCACTGACATGCCTATTTATGCTTGTAGGGGAGAAAGAGTCTCAATCTGTTAAGCGCTTTCAGCTGTAAGTATCAAAAGCTAATGACCACATAGAATCACTTTGGGAAAATCCCAAAGACAGATCCACAACAGAGAGTCAGAAAATTAGAAATCCGAACCCTGATCTAGTGGAAGAAGTAACACCAGTTCAGGGGCTTTAAGCAAGACCTTGAAGGATAGGTCATGTCATCACATTAAGGAACTTACAGGGAGGGTCCCCAAGTTTGGTGGGTAGAGAGTCCCCGGAGAGCAGAAAGTATCAGCGTGGTGATATACAAAATCTCCTGATACAGAATGAATAGCAGTCTTAAAGGACCTTTTTGGAAAGCAGTTGTGCAAGATATTCATACATACACACACCCATACACAGAATATGCCACTGTTTGTACTTGGTGTAAACAGCTGCCTGTCCTGGCTGCAGGGGCAGGAACCACATCATACAGATCTTTGGGTCTCCATTGCTTAGTACATGACCCTTAAAAGTCAAACACTCATTTTTATTTTTATTTTTTAAAAGATCTTATTTATTCTGTTGACACACTGAGATCACAAGTAGGCAGAGAGGCAGACAGAGAGAGAGGAGAAAGTTGGCTTCCTGCTGAGCAGAGAGCCTGATGTGGGGCTCAATCCCAGAACACTGGGGTCATGACCTGAGCTGAAGGCAGAGGCTTTAACCCACTGAGCCACCCACGTGCCCCCAAACACTCATTTTTAATAAATTGTATTGGAGTTCTAACATTCAAAAGTTAGTCTTTTCTAGGCAATAGAAGCGATTGCCAAATACCTCAGGCTATCGATTTTGTGTAGGAAGTGACACAAAGAAGCTGAAATTTTCAAGAGTTTTTTTGTTTTTTTTTTTTTCCCCACCAATTTAGAAACTTTGCTTAGTTCAGCCAGGTACTTGCATCACCAATCCCTTCTTGAATGTTGATTTGTGGATTTGTGTGAGTGTGGTATAGGGGCTATCTGGCAGGAAACTCGACCTAAAGTCAAATTAATTCCACAAATAGAAGTTAGCTTGATCATTGATTGGTTCCTTTAACTACTTGCTGTCCCTTCCACCTTGTCGCTTTTCCTTTACCAAGATGGGCGCTGTCGAGCTCTCTCCTCATTGGCAGTCTTTTTTGGGAGAGGGGGGGCGGGGGACAGGCGGCGGTTCTAACTCCTCCCACCAGCTCCGGGCCCTGGGTCCTGCGTTCTTGAAAGTGAAATGGGTAGGCCAGTGGAAGGGGCGGGGCGCGCGCCGGATGTGACGTTTCCGGAAGCTCCGAGTGTCGTCCGCGGGGCCAGGTGGGGAAGGGTCCGGGAATTGTGGTGGGGCTGAGGCCCGGAGCGTAGTCGGACTCTGAAGGGGAGCGGCCGCCGTGAGTGTGGGGCCTGCAGCCTTGTTGTCCCCGCGCCCTGTGCCCAACCCGCCGCGCGCGCGGCCACTGACGGCTCCGGCCTCAGCCAGGCCCCGCGCGTCCCCGCGCGTCTGCGCCTGCCGCGCTCTGAAGACCCGAGAACCTTGGATAATTTTGCCCTGGGTTGACAACTTGGGCGTGAGGGCCTTGAAGGAGGGGACCTCAAGCAGGTGTCAGGAGGTCCCTCTCCACTGAATACGCCCCCTCGGCTCGTTCATGCAACTTCCTTTGACCTCGTCTTTCCTCCTCAGTCCTTTATGCCACCTTCTCCTTTTTTTTGCGGATGCCGCATCTCCTCTGGAGTGTTGCTCAGCCCTGTAGTACCGCTCGCTGGCCTTGGGAGGGGGTTCCGTTCTCGACCTTACAGATCATCTCCCCGGAGGTACTGAGGCGCAACAAGCTTCAGTTCGCTTTAATGGGCTCTGGATCGAGTTTACTAATAAGGCAGACTGGGGAGGTTTTAGATTTGCTGAACGGCTTTCTGAGCCTCTAAAACGGCTTTGGGGGAAATGGAAGGCCTTTGCATCCCTGGTAGTCTGCACAGCTTTTGTACTACGTGTGAGGGTGTTTAGAGAGAAAGCTTGGGGGAAGTGTGACCTAGAGGTAGAATTGGCCAAGAAAAGCCTCTCTGAGGGAGGGCTTGGAGGGGAGAACGGGAAAACAGTGGATAGACAAATGAAACACACTTGAGGATTTCTGGGCAGATCAGAATCCTGACTGAAGGGAAAGATCTCTGATGGGAAGGAGTAAGGTTTAAGACTGAAAAGACAAAGTGGGACCACTTGTTAGAGGGCCTTGAATTCCAAAATGGATTCTACTCTAGTCGTATATTCTAGAGCATGCTGGCTAGGGTGTGCTGTTATTCAATGTGCATCAAATACCCAGATTCTTTTTGAAAATGATGTAGAGTCGTACTTATTGGGAGTTTGAATCTGATCGTAGCAATAGAATCAGATCTAGAAAGATTGTAGAATTACTGCACTTTGAAGCACAGGGAGGGAAAACTCCCTCCCTGGTTTTTGTTGGTCTGTTTTATTTATTTTTTGCATACCGAGTTACTTTTGTGCTCTTTTGTTATTTGAAGAGTGCTTAGTCTTTGAAGATAGATTTGAGTAGGTTGTTTTTCAGATCTAAATTTCTTACCCTGACATGATGAATGATGTTGTGGATTGACTGGAAGAGGGGTTTAGTGAGCAGAATTGGGATTGTTCTGCATTCATTCCCAGACTAGTTCCTCTCACCTTGTGCTCAGAGATGAAAAAGTACACCATGGGAAAGTGTCATTACTCTCATTAAATAAAAATGACCAAACTTGAAATCAGTTAACAATCATCATGAAATTTCATTGAGTATACTATGCCAAGTATTGGGATAGATGGAAGTGGGTAGCTGGTAGGAGAAGTAGCGCAAAAAGTATAAGATACCATCCATCTTTTTATGGTGCTGAGAGCAGGGCCACCTCATGATAGGGAATGATTAAAGGGTAGAACCGAATCCCCATTAGTTTTACTCCCTGTACCACCTAATCATGACACAGGTTTTGTGGGATTTTAAGTCGGCCAATGCTTTTATCATTGTGATATGCACTTCCTCGAGGGTCTCACTCAGCCTTATTGTGGGAAAGAGACTTTATCTGATATAAGCCACAAGCGTATGGTATCTTTCTCTTAATTTCTCTGTAAGGTAGAAGTCTTTGGGCTAACCATACTGTGTGCTAGGCTGTGCTGGGGTGATGGGGACCATGGTGCTGATGCCACCTGTTTTTTCTGTCTCAGAACTTCTTGGTCCTGATGTCTGACCATGGAGATGTGAGCCTTCCACCCGAAGACCGGGTGAGGGCCCTCTCCCAGATGGGTAGCGCAGTGGAGATAAATGAAGACATTCCACCCCGACGGTACTTCCGCTCTGGAGTCGAGATTATCCGAATGGCATCCATTTACTCTGAGGAAGGCAACATTGAACACGCCTTCATCCTCTATAACAAGTATATCACGTAAGACACCTCCAGTTTCCTTTTTCTTTTCCGGTGACTGATGCCTCACTCATTCTGCTCTTGTGCTCATTTATTCTGCTCGGAATTGCTAAAACTAGAGAACTTTACAACATCATTAGCATTAATCATTTTTTGTAGGCAGCTCCTACATACTGACTGTCCTTGACATTCAAAGTCATGAGTACTGAAAGTGTTATTTTCATGACTCAGTGATTTCATGAGTAAGAGACCTAGCTTTTTGGCCTGTGCCCACATGGCCCAGCTGTTAGGCAAGAGAGAGGATGGTTAAACTACACGTTTTGTATTGATGAATGTTTTTCTGTGCTCTCTTTATTAAGGCAGCTAATCATAGGATTACTGTTGAGGTTTAGCAGAGCCAGAATTTGTCACCTCTGCTTCTTTTGTCACAAACCGAGTGATTCAGGAAAAAGGTTTTTCTTCTTAACCTTTATTATGATCATGCAAATCATCAAATAGGTATTGACCACCTACAGTTTGTGTGGCTCATCATAAGACCTTAACCTTGAGTTACTTAGCATCTTAGATAGGCAGCATAAATAGAAGATGGCAGTGCAATTAACAGGGAACAACTTCTAAAACCCCAGTGATGATGAAATGATGTGTAATTTAGGAAGGGAATAATTAAAGGGTCTCATTTATAATCTCTAGCCTTGTTCCTTCATGATACCAGGACTTTTAGAAAAATAATGGCTATAATGTGTTTGTATGACTCTTACAGTTCATAGAGTGTTTCCCCTGCATTGTTTCATGTGATGTTCATAGTTCTAGGTACATGGGGTAGGGCTCATCGTCTTCCCATTCTATATGTGAGGAAGCAGGCTCTGGGTTTCATGATATGCTTTGTTCCACACTTCAGAGTGAGAAGACTCAGATCTAACTTTTTTTTTTTTAAGTAGGCTCCACGTGGGGCTTGAACTCAGGACACTGAGATCAAGGCCTGAGCTGAGATCTAGAGTCGGATGCTCAACTAACTGAACCACTCAGGCGCCCCTAGATTTTTTAAACTCTTAATTAGGATTCATCTACGACATTGGTCTTGTTTTTAGTTTGTTTTTGATAACGTTCTGTGAGTTGAAACTAGAGTTGAGACCATCGTTTCAAGCCACACTGACTATCTTTTGGTTATTTTTTATTCTCTTTTGAATAGGTAACATGTATACAAGGTGCAAATTCAGAAGGTACAAAAGGGTATATATATTTAAAAAGTAAGTCTCCCTATCCCTCCCTTTTCCCCAAACTCTCAGTGCCCTTCCCCAGAGGCAGTTCCTCTTATTAGTTTCTTACATGTCCTCCCCGAAATAATAAATGGATTTCAGTTGTATCACATTCAGTTTTTGATCACATACTGCTCAACAGGAGGGTTTGTCAACCTTGGTACCGTTGACATCTGGAGCAGAGTAGTTCTTTGTTACGGGTACTGTCTGTGCATTGTGGAGTGTTGAGTAGCACCCCTGGTCTCTATCCACTAGATGCCAATAGCACCCCTTACCCCCTCCCTGAGTTGTGACAACCAGAAGTGTCTCTAGACGTTACCTGATGGTCTCTGATGGCCCGGTTGAGAACCGGTGCTCTGAAGAAAAGTAGCCTACAAGTGGACTTCCTGGGATTCGTACTGTGATTGTAGAGTCCCTTTGGTAGAAAAAGGTACTGCTGTTGTCTCTTTATTTTTTTAATTTAGAAGTAGTCCCTGTCTCCTCAGAGATCATGCAGGCCATCCACGCCGTCATGCCCTGTTATGTGACCTCAGTGTTGATAAAGTTACATGGAATTAAATTACATTTTTGCCTCTCTTTGCTATTACAAGTTTTTTATTCCTTGACACAGTAGGTACAAAACTTATTTTCCTAAGAAGTTTCTTTGACTACTGTCCCTTTCTTCTGCTGCTGGTAGAAATAATATTCTTGTATATTTCCAGTAATCTGGTAGAGAGTTTTCCCAGAATGAGGCCACGGGGCACAATTCTTCAAAGAATCATGGTTGAAAAAGTTAAATAGAATCATGGAATCACTCTCCAGTATTTTCTGGAGAACCTTCTGGGTCCTGTTGCCTCTCGTAGCAAGTGCTTTGAGGGCAGGGACCATATTCATTTGACAAATATGTATTGTGTACATCTGCTGTCCGCTTGGCACTGCTCTAAGTCCTGGATACATAGGAAGTAAGTGGCCCCTGCCCTTCATGGTGTATCTTTGTAGTTATGGGAGAAGACAATAAACAGGTAAGCAAATAAATGTCAGAGGGTAAGGCAAATGCTAGGAAAGCGACAAAGAGAGTGCTGTGACAGAGATTAACCAAGGGTATCAAATAGAGAAAGGTCTGTCTGAGCAGGTAAAATTTAAACTAAAACTTGAAGGATGCCACAGAGTTGGTCTTTCCAAGAGCATGGAGCAGAGTGTTTGAAGCAGGTGTTACTGTGTGTTTGGAGCTCTTAAGTAGGAAATACCTTCGTGTGTTCTGAGGAATGAAGGAACATCATTGGTTTGGAGTGTAGCAAGTAAGGAGGGAGAAAGGGATAAGGCTGGAGAGGCAAGTGGGGCCAAATCACGCAGGCCATAGGAGTTTGCATTTTATCTCGACAGCATTAGCAGCCATGGCAGAGTTTTAAGTGAGGTTATGACTTAATTTTACTTATATTCCAAAAAATATAAATTGGACTACTATGTGGTAAATGGTGGAAGGTGTGTTAAGAGAAGGCAGGGAGGGGTGCCTGGGTGGCTCAGTGGGTTAAAGCCTCTGCTTTCGGCTCAGGTCATGATCCCAGGGTCCTGGGATCGAGCCCTGCATCAGGCTCTCTGCTCAGCGGGGAGCCTGCTTCCTCCTCTCTCTGCCTACTTGTGATCTCTGTCTGTCAAATAAAGAAATAAAATCTTTAAAAAAAAAAAAAAGAAGGCAGGGAGATGAGTTAGGAAATTCTTATGGCAATTCAAGGAAGAGACTGATGGCAATGGCATGAAGGAGTGTGGCAGTGTGGAAAGAAGCAATTAGATTGGGCATCTTGGAGTTAGAGTCCATGGGACTGACTAATAGTTTGGGAAGGATGGTGTCAAGGTTGACCTCAGGTTTCTTTTTTAAAAGATTTTATTTATTTGACAGAGACAGCGAGAGATGGAACCCAAACCGGGAACGGGAGATGGAGAAGCAGGCCTCCCACTGAGCAGGGAGCCCAACTCGGGGCTTGATCCTAGGACCCTGGGATCATGACCTGAGCTGAAGGCAGACGCTTTACGACTGAGCCTCCCAGGTGCCTCTGACCTCAGGTTTCCACCCTTAGTAACTTTAGGATGTGCTGGCGCATTTACTGAGATGGGGAGAATGGTATAGAAAAGGGGCTGAGAGGGAACCTGGGTGGCTCAGTTGGTTAAGCAACTGCTTTTGGCTCAGGTCATGATCCTGGAGTCCTGGGATCGAGTTCCACATTGGGCTCCCTGCTTGGTGGGGAGTCTGCTTCTCCCTCTGACCCTCCCTGTTCTCATGCTCTCTCTCTCTCTCATTCTCTCCCAAATAAATAAATAAAATCTTTAAAAAAAAAGAAAAAAAAAGGTGGGTTGAGATTCAAGGGAAGAGATTCAAAGGGGAGGAGATTCAAGAGTTCAGGCCTGGCTTCTTTGACATGTTAAGGTGTTAAGTTTAAGATGCTTCTGAGATATCCAGCAGGAAGTTGGATGTACCAGTCTGAACTGAGGAGAGGTCTGGGTTGGAGATACAAACTCAGAAGTCCTCGGCATGTGAGTGGTTCTGAAGCCATGATAGCTGCTGAGATCTTCTGGCAGATAGGTCTTAATCAGGGATCCAGGAACCCCACAGGGATTCATCGATAGAATTTAGCCTCCATGAACTCAGTTGGGAACAACTTTTCTTGTTTACTAACCTCTCACTGAAATTTAGCATTTCCTTCCATTTTGCACAGTAGTATTAATAATATTTGTAATGCTGTTGCCACCAGTAGAAATCAATATTTTTTTCTTAAAGACTTTATTTATTTATTTGACAGACAGAGATCACAAGTAGGCAGAGAGGCAGGCAGCGAGAGAGAGGGGAAAGCAGGCTCCCTGCTGCGCAGAGAGCCCCGTGCAGGGCTCAATTCCAGGACCCTGGGAATCATGACCTGAGCCGAACGAAGGCAGAGGCTTTAACCCACTGAGCCACCCAGGCGCCCCAAAGTCAATATTTTGTAGCACATTATGATTGATGTTGATATCCAAAAATACCATTTACACTTACCTTTACTTCTGAATTACAGTACAGTTATTAAAGCCACAAGTAGATCCTGGTTTTTTTTTTAATGTATTAACAAAATATCAGTAAAGAAGGACATAATACAATTATTATATTTTGGAAAACTGTATTTCAGTAGAATTGGTTTCTAATCCCTCATGTTTTATATTATATCTTTAAAAAATTATTCTGAGAAGGAGTCCATAGGCTTCATCAGGTGCTAGGAGGATTCATGACACATTCAAAGATCAAGAAACCTTGATAATAAGACTGTAGAATGGGAAGAGCCTCGAGGTTGGTTAGGTAGGGAGAGCCAGCAGAGGGGACTTGAAGGGAAGTTTGAGAGGCAGGAGGAAATCCAGGAGAGAATGGTGTCATGGGAGCCAAAGGAGGCCGGTACTTCTAGGAGAGTGGCCAGCTGCGTCAGAATGGGTCAGATGGGGTGGGTGAGGTGTTGGGGTTGGTGTCGTGATGTCACTGGTGATCTTAGTAAACAGGTTTCACTGAAAGGACTAAGAAGACATTGGATCGGGGTGGGATGAAAGGTGAATGGACACTAGGAAAGCAGAGACCACGAGTACAGCCCAGAGGTCGGCACGTGTTTTCTATAAAGGGCCAGAGAGTAAACGTTTCTGGCATTGCAGCCATTTGATCTCTGTCACAAGCTCTGTAGTGTGATAACACACGAACGAATGGGTGTGGCTGTGTTCCAACGAAACTTCATTTTCAGATACAGATGGCCAGCCAGACTTGACCTACTAGTTGTACTTTGCCAGGCCCTGGCATAGATCACTCTTTGGAGGAGTTTGGACAGAGAGTAAAGGGAGTAACTGAAAAGGGACAAGGAGCACATGAATGTGTGGTATTTTAAGATGGGAGATTCTGGAGCATGTTTCTTTGCTAATGGAAAGGAACCTGTGGAGAAGGGGAAGCCGATGGTATAGCACAGAAAGAAAGCTTAACTGTAGCAATAAGCTCTTGGCTAGGCAAGTGGGCGTAGGATTAAGAGTACACAGATACTTAAATCGATTTTGTTCTGTGACCTGTGGTTACTTTGAGTGACACGAATATCCATGTTCACAGCAAGATCACTATGGGGAATCTGTCCCTGCATATGGTTCCCACTGATGGGACCATTTAATACCACAAAATGGGCCAGGAGGAGAGCTCAATGAGAAGGGGGTGGGATGAAGCAGCTCATTTACTTGCCTTGTTAGATTTGCAGTTTGATTTGGGACTTTGTTGGATTGGCTTGACCTGAAGCAATAAATGTAGCTACTTTCATTTTTTTCGCCGGTATGTTTAAGACCCTGATTCTGATTTTGTGAACTGACAACCCGTAGGAGTTGCAAAAAAGTTCTGGCTTAATATTCTCAGTCTGTTTTCCGCTTCATTTTTCTTGGTATATTCTTGTCAGTAACAGTGGCTCACTTAGGCAGTTATTACAACTGAGGAGAGAGGAGGGTGGGAAGCAGGCATCTCCCTCACCACTCCTCTGCCTCCCCCACTATTGCAAGTCATTGTTCTAGACCTTTTGTGGATACTTTCATTCCGGGTTTTAAAAGGCATGTTTGTTCTTTTCCCCAGGACGCTTCAGGCATCTGAATGATCTGAAGTACATTTCCCTCTCAGAGGTTTTCCCTCCTGTAGGAATGCTTTGCCTTTTGCAGACCCCGGTATAGCAGGATCTGCAGCATATTAAATCAGTACATATTTTCATGATGAGCACAGACAATAATCCAGGCGGTGAATTCTTTCACAGCTTTTTATGGTCATTGACTAGGCTACATAGAAGGGAGTTACAGAGGACTTAGGCAATTCTTGTCTGCTGTGTGAGCCTCCTATAGCACAGACCTGCTTGCTGAAAATGGTCTGTCACCTGTATCGAAAATGTTTTCTTCTGGGATCGGGGCTTACAGACTAGGGTCTGTGATCATGCTCACTTTGCTGATCAGTTTCTAAGATTGGGAGAGAGGAGAGGAGAGTCCTTCGTTTATCCATGTTAGAGAGTTTCTGCTGGACTCTCTGAAATAGTTACTTGTATAGAAAATTAATATTCATGATTAAAACTATTTTTTTTTCAAACCACCCAGCCAGGGAAATACTAAAGTGAAAAGAATCCATCAGAGATGACCACTGTTAATTCCTTGTGTGTAGAGGGAAATGTTTGTCCATGCAAGCACTTAGGCTCACGTGTTTATTCTTGTTTCTTAAAATGTGAATAAGCTCATATAGTATATTCTGTTCTATAACTTTCTTTTTTCTTTTTTTTTTTTTTTAAGATTTTATTTATTTAAATTTGACAGAGAGAGAGCACAGTCAGGGGAAGTGGCAGGCAGAGGGAGAGGGAGAAGTAGGCTCCCCACAGAGCAGGGAGCCTGATATGGAACTTGATCCCAGACCCCTGGGATCGTGACCTGAGCCATAGGCAGTCACCTAACCAACTGAGCTACCCAGGCGCCCTACAACTTGCTTTCTTAATAGTCATATCTTTCCATATCAAGTCATACTGATCTCATTTCATGCCATCTCATTTCTGCTGGAACAGTCTTGCTCCAGATCTCTTCATGGCTTCGTCTCTTCCAGGCTTAATTAAATGCCGTCTTCTCAGCTATGCTTTCCTTAGCTGCCAATCTGGTATATGGAAATGGTACCTTGTCTTAATTTGAATTTCTTTCTTTGTAAGTAAAGTTGAATATCCTTTTGTATATTTACCTTTTGTATTTCCTTTTCTGTGTATCTCTTTTTATCTCCATTGTTCCAACAGGTGGTTTTGCTTGTGTTCTTGCCAATACATCTTTGCTTTGGTATATTTCCCCTCTCTAAGCTGCAACAAGGTCTAACCCCAGAGAACAGTATACCTCTGGGCCACAGATATTCTGTGCCTACAACACTTCTAGCCCTGGTGTTAACATCTTCATCGGTTCTTGTTCACACTTTTTGTTTATTTATTGGTAAAAACAATCGTATCTTATACATAGCCGTCATAGCAGATGTTGGCTATGTGCTAGGCACTGTGCTCAGCACTTATTTTTTCTTTTTCTTCTTTGTTTGTTTGTTTGTTAACATATAATGTATTATTAGTTTCAGAGGTAGAGGTCAGTGATTCATCAGTCTTATATAACACCCAGTGCTCATTAAGCACTTTTTTTTTTTAATCTCTTTAAGCGTCCCAGCAACCTTATCAGGTAGTGCTAGTTTGTCTCTGTATATAGAGTATATATCTAGAAACTGAAGGGTAGTGAGACTGAGTAACTTGGTGTAGTTCACACAGCTAGTCGTGGCTGAGCCAGGATTTGAGCCCAGGCAGGGTGGCTCCAGAACCTGCTCCTTCCCCGCTGAGCACTTGCCTCCTGTACAGACAATGGGCTAGGTTGCCTGTTCTGGTTTCAAGAGACCCTTCTGCCCATATGGTCCCCATTCAGAGAATTGACTATGGTTGCTGGAACAAGAGGAGAGGGTATTCATGTACCTGTCTAGAAATTTTACCTTATAAACTAGATTCCACTGCATGGTTCAACATCAAAATAATAGAGGTGGTGAGAGGTTTCACTCCCACTCTTGTCCCATCTACTCTCTTTCCCCTGCCCTCTACTTTCCTTGGTTTCCTGTATTACTGTGTACTTAAAATGTGTGTGCAAACACATAGAGAATTGTCCCCCTTTCTTACATACCAGTGGCATACCAAATGCACTTTTACAAAAAGAAACTTCGGGTTTCCTTTTTTACTCACCTCATCTGAAGGTTTTAAGACCATTTTATTGCTCAGATATTGTTTGAGTGCTCTTCATACAGGCACTATGCAGGCTTTAGAGGGACTTGCAGAGAAGTACAAGACACAAGAATCTCTGGCCTCACTTCTCAGTTCTTCAGGTTGGGAGCACAAGTACATATAAAGTGTGGTGGTCATGTGACATGGTGCTATCTGGGCTGATTCAGGCTTCCATACAAAGCACATTCAGCCTGCTAAAGTTAGGAACTGGTACCTTGGTCTTGTAGAGCCAAGAGATTGTTACTGAATTATAGATAGGTGTCTTGAACATAAGAACTAGCCTTACTTATCCTAATATCTTCTTCAGGGTTTGATGGGTGAACAGATGAATCTGTATTTTAAAGATTTTATTTATTTATTTGTCAGAGAGAGAGAGAGCGAGAGAGCGAGCACAGGCAGACAGAGTGGCAGGCAGAGGCAGAGGGAGAAGCAGGCTCCCTGCCGAGCAGGGAGCCCGATGTGGGACTTGATCCCAGGACGCTGGGATCATGACCTGAGCCGAAGGCAGCCGCTTAACCAACTGAGCCACCCAGGCGTCCCATGAATCTGTATTTTAAATATAGACTTTAAGTAAACCGTTTTATATCTTTCTCTGTGAACCCAAAGGGGAGAGTTTTAGAATCATTTTGATTTTAGAATTCATCCCTGCCTGAAGGGTCTTGTCAAACTGGATTGAAGTGAAAATTTTATGTGCCTAATATAGAACCAAGGGAGGAGGGCTCTTTTCAAAAGAGTTTGCTTTGGTGGAGGTCGACTTCCTTCCCCTTACTGAGGCTTCCTCCTCCGTTTACTCCTACCCATGGGCAGAAAGTGGAAAAGAATCAGTTAGTCCCAACTACAGTATGGTATTTTAGAGCTGTGGGTAAGCTCCCCTCAACTGATTTGTTTTGGGTATCAGTTTGAATTCATTACACCTTAATCCTATTAAAAGACATCTTTGTTCAGTACCCCTCCAACAGTTCTGGGTGTTCTGGAGCCATGTAGAGGCAGAGTGATATAGTGTTTAGAAGCATAGAATCTGGAACTGGCCTGCTGAATCTGCCACTTTGGGCTGTGACAAGTCACTGAACTTCTGTTTGTTTTCACTCTTCCCACTGTTCCCACATCATAAACATTAGAGATCTGTGAATTGATTCAGTTTACTTTTCCCACTGAGCTTTACAGCTGCAGATAAAACTGGAAGAGAAAATCTAGCACTTAGTTTCTCTAAGAACTTTTCATCAGGACCATAATGCACATCACACACGTAACATGCACATTACACACATACAACACATGTACTGTCTAAGGATCTCAGTGCTTAGTATGATGCAAGGAATATTCTGCTTTGAAGGCACATGAATCCCAAAGAAAAAGAAGCCAAATTTAAGGTCACAGGGCTAGAGTAGTCTAGAACATGGATTTTCTTAGCCTCCTGCCCTTGGTTGCCAGACTTGTTTGAAGAAGAATTTGTGACCGAGGCCCTTTCCTTTGGAAGCCTGTCATGGTCATAATAAGAAAAGAATCTCTTTGGAGGTAAATTTTTGGGCACAGGGTAAGTTTGCCCCCCCCTCCAACCCACACTCATCTTTTTAGTTGTGGGAGTCTGGTGCTTCCTGCACACCAGATTCAGGCAAGGAGAGAAACACAGGTTGAAGGTGGGTGGGGAAACGTGGTCACTGGGTTTGTGTGACCCCTTCCCTGCATGTCTGGAAACCTGTCTTGTGGTGGCTGCAGGACATGGGAGTTGCTTTGCTTCAGAGTCTGTTGGACATTTGGACATTTTCTTTGCATGATAATGATTCTGATCCATTCCTTTAGGCTCTTTATTGAGAAACTCCCAAAGCATCGAGATTACAAATCGGCTGTCATTCCTGAAAAGAAAGACACAGTAAAGGTGGGTCTTCACTTTCACTGTTGCCCATCTAAAAGCTTCAAAGCAGCACAGACTAACTTCAAGGTAAAAGTAGTGGTGTCCGCATCTGAGCTTCAAATCCTGCAACGGGAGATAAGGCCATTTCACCAGATCGGTTATGAAGTAGCAGGTATGGTACGGTAGAGGGTATTTTACATTGTTTTGGGAAACATTGTTGCCATTGCCAAGCTGACTTAAGTCTTTTTACTTCTATACTTAATTAGCTGGGAATTATTCTAATTCTCTGTTTTCTGTTTTTGTGTCTCAGAAGTTGAAGGAAATTGCATTTCCCAAGGCAGAAGAGCTGAAGGAAGAGCTATTAAAACGATACACAAAAGAATATATAGAATATAATGAAGAAAAGGTAAGTATATAACAGAAAAAAAAAAAAAAAAAGAAATTATTGTGGTTTCTTAGGCTGTGCCCTGGCATTGCAATATGATATTTTAGCAGATCCTGTGATTTTACTGTCATAGTTTACTTTTTCAGCAAAGACCAGAAACTCAAAAGAGTGGAACACAAGTGTTTAGGCTGAGAATTCTAACATAGTTTTAGCCTGCTTGTCTTACAGGGTAACTTGAGGAACAGGAAATCTTGTTTGCTATATCTAGAATGAGAACCTAATGACAGGTTTTTAGGTCAGCAAATTTTGGGGTGTTGATTCACATTTGGTTATAGCTGTTTATAATAACTGATTGCTCTTCAATCTGTTTTCAAATGATTCTTGTTAGGGAGAGTGAGTTAGGACACGTGGAGAAACTCCCAAGGCACGTGTGTGGTCTGTGTCAGATGTGAATACTTCCTGTGGGTTGGGGGCCCTTCCACGTTATTTTGTAGTGCTCTGCTGAGCCCTTCTCTGAACTCGGATTCTGCAAATTAGCAGGGTGGTAAACAACTATGAGGCATCTATTTGTAAGGGACTGAGTGAGTGAAAACCTTATTGAAGGAGATTATTACTTGATATTTCTTATTAGTTAAAATGTCACTCTGTATTGAACTGATGAGCAGGAAAATTTTGGAGGCTTCCTTTGGGGTTAAAATTCAGTAAAGACCCCCAATACAGAAGGCGAAGTTTGGATTTGGTTCTGTTTTGCAGCCTTGCTTGGGATAAAGAATGTATGCACAGCACAGTCAGAATAAAACTGTGTTAGATACAGATTATGAGGGATAGACGGTAAATTGCAAGATTTCAGTAAAGAAGAAAATACATGAGTAAGAGCCATTGAGGAAGGGGAGTGAGGGGATCAGGACCTTCACTGTCCTTGCAGAGTCAGTCTGCAGTGGCCAGCTAGACACAAGCAGTGACATTCTGCAGCGTGGAACTGCCGAGGGAAGTGCGAGGTCTGTGTTGGGAAATCGGCCTGGAGCAGGTGCACATTTTAGGAAATCACTGTGCTGCAAAGCCTTGTCCTCCCGAGGTGTGAAGTCACCTGAATGTCACGTGTAAGCCTGACTCCTCTTCCTTCTTTGCAGAAGAGGGAAGCGGAAGAGCTCGCACGGAGCGTGGCCATCCAGCAGGAGCTGGAGAAGGAGCGGCAGAGGGTGGCCCAGCAGAAGCAGCAGCAGTTGGAGCAAGAGCAGTTCCATGCCTTTGAGGAGATGATCCGGAACCAGGAGCTGGAAAAGGAGCGGCTGAAGATCGTGCAGGAGTTTGGGAAGGTGGACCCTGGCCTAGGCGGCCCCCTGGTGCCGGACTTGGAGAAGCCCTCCCAAGATGCGTTCCCCCCAGCACCTGTGGCATCCGCACAGTCTACGGACTGTAATACGACCGTGAGGCCTGTCAAGCCACCCGTGGTGGACAGGTCCTTGAAACCGGGAGCATTGAGCAACTCAGAAAGTAGTGAGTCCACTTGCTCTTAGCCTCTTCCATTGGCCCCCAAGCGGAGTGTCATTCTGTGGGTTTCAGCCCAAGATCACCTCCATGATCCCACTCATTAGACCCTGGTCACAGAAGCCCCTTTGGTCAGTATTGCCATGCTGGGTCCTGTCACACTGGCTGTCGTGCAGATGGCTGTTGCTTCAGTCATATAATTTACCTGGAGCAGGTCACTTTTCTGAAGAGCTCATAATATCCTTGAAAGTCAGACCCTTCACTTTTAAGGATTTTACAGAGATTCAAAATGTTCAGTGAGTTAGAGAACACTGTTGGCCCTCTGGAAGGGAAATATGAAATTTATAGTATCACTTTATAATTTAACAATTGACTTTAAAAAAATAAAAATGGGCTACAGAGTCGCACTTGCCTTGAAAATGATCCCATTCCTTAAGGAACTTGGTCAAGGTCAGTATTATGCGTAGTTGGTGATGATTCAGGCTAGCCGTAAAAACTGTTGGCAGTCTTTCCTCCTCTCACCACTGAGAGACTGTCTGAGACAGTAACAGTAGCAGCAAAATGGTGCATATACCTCGGTTAGTAGAACAGGTCATTTTGGGAAAGAACTGTCAAGTAGTATTTAAGGAAGTCAGCTTTGCAGAAGATCCACTTACAAGGACAGCGTAAGAGTGGACAAGGGGTTCCAGACTCCGAATCCTGGCCTTTAGGATTTCTCCGCATGGACTTGGCAGGCTCGTCTCCCACTGCTCTTCCTTCATCCATATTCTGTGCTCTGGTCAGATTGGGCTGTCGCATTCCCAGAGCAGCCCCTGGACTATTTTATCCAAGGAGGCTTGTTAACATTTTCCCTGAACCTAAAATCTCCTTTCTCTATCTCTGCCTTCCTTGCTTTTCTTAAAGTTTTGCCAGATCCCCTTTCCTTCATTTAGACTGACTCTGTTCTCCTTAAGACTCTCAAATCTCTAGTATCTGTAATGCCGTTGAGGTCCTTTCCCGGATTGTGTAGTCATTTGCCAGTAACTAGATTTTAACTTTTTCCTGGTTGGGGCTTGAATGTTACTCGTATTTGTGTTCCCTGTGAGCTGAGCACAGTGAGCGCACTGGTGTGCACTCGGCGAGTGATTGTGGAGTTGCAAGGAAAGGACTGTGCCGACACTTCCTTCAGAATCCTCACATGCCGCCGTCCCCCTGCCATGTGACTGCCTGCTCCCCTGTTACTTCCCCAGCAGCTCAGAGCTTGCTGTTACATGTGCAGAAACAACATCCCTTTTCTTTTCTTTTCAATGAAAATGTGACCATGAAAGACACATCCTAACTTGAGCCTGTGGTCTCTCACAGGGCTTCTCCCTGGTGTCCAGCGACTGGGCCCATTCTTGGCATTCTGAACCAGGCTTATGAGCTGCTCTGTGAATTCATGCCTCTTTTGAGGACCAGATGGGGGTTTTTTTTGTTGTTTTGTCTTGGCATTTTAACGTTCTTCTAAATGAATAAATTCAGAATTCGTTACCCAAAGTATTTTCCATTACCCAGAATATATCTGGTATATTTCTTTGAAAGTCCTACTCTCCAATATTCTTATGCGAGATAAAAGAGAGATTTAAAATAAAAATAAAAACTCAGTTGAATGAGGTTATTTTTTTTTTAATCCTTTATACTGGGTTGTGACTGAGAATTTCTAAATAACTCAGGAACTTGTTTTGAGTAGTAGCTCACCTTTGTCTTAACTTGAATTGTTAAAGCCTCTTTTTTTAAAGTAATGCACTTGCAGTTTCTGTGGCCACAACCCCCCTCCTCCTCATCGGTCGGGATGAGATCCCCACTCACTGTCCAGTTTGGGGAACCCCAGTGATTTGGCATTGCTCTCCCAGGACTGCCAGCTCTGGGGTCTGCTTGGGAAGGCTCTCCCCCTGGTCTCAGACTTCTCTCCTTTCTCCACGACAGCTCCTACAATCGACGGACTGCGCCATGTGGCGGTGCCCGAGAGGCTCTGCCCGCAGTTCCTCCAGTTAGCCAGTGTCAACACAGCCCGAGGAATAGAGACATGTGGAATTCTCTGTGGAAAACTGGTAAAAACCAAACGCTTTCCTGAGCTGAGACTGTACCTTCCCCCTTGGCCTCCTGTGACTCTCAGAGAAGATATCCAGGGTCAGTTACTGTTTGCGACGGTCCCTCTGCAGAAGGAACCGGGGATAGCATAATGCAGTGTTGCCTTGAGTGTGGTGACCTTGCATTTTATTGATTTTCATGGTCCCTTGAATTGAACAGATTATTTTCATGCTAGTAGTAAAAAATAGATAATTCTAAACTTGGTAGGAAGAGCCAGCATTACTTGTATGTCAGTTTTTGCGTACCTGCTTTATGGTAGGCCTGGGAATATCCAACATGTAAGGCACATAGCATGTGTCCGTAGAACGTACCCAAGCATTTTGAAGAGATGGGAGATATACCCAAAGATAAATAACACACTGAATGGTATATGTGGTAGAGCGCTAGGGATTCAGAGGAAGGAAATGTCATTGAATAAAGGCACTTGAAGAACCTATTGCTAACTGCTGAATGCAGAAATGAGTGAAATGGAATAGACTGAAACTGAGCCTTAGAGGATGAGAAGGGTTAAGAGAACCACTAAGAGGGAAACTGCCTTAGACTTAAGCAACGGAAGAGAAATGGTATTATCCCAGAGCTTCTTGGGACCCACAAGTAGACCCATTTGACTCCCCCTGGAAATTCCCACTGGGCTGTGGGCGCCCGTGGCTTTGTAGAGCGCCCCCTGCAGTGCACATGCGCAGCCAAGGTTGGAAACCACTGAGTGAGGGACTCAGGGAGCACCAGTCCTCATGTTGGCTTGAGAACGGCCTTTGTTGTACAGAAGTTTACCTTGAAACTACTGTGACAGTGGGGGGGTTGCATAAGTGCCAGGGAGTGGTGACAAACTGTTTTCTCCTTTGACAGATGAGGAATGAGTTTACCATTACTCATGTTCTCATCCCCAAGCAAAGTGCCGGGTCTGATTATTGCCACACCGAGAACGAAGAAGAGCTCTTCCTCATACAGGATCAGCAGGGTCTCATCACACTGGGCTGGATCCATGTAAGCAATCCCGAGCTCTCCGAGGGCCAAGCTCCTCCTCTCTCCCCAAGTTATAAACATGCTGCTTATTTCTTTCTTTGAGCAAAGTGAACTATGGCCAGATTATTTAGGTGACTGTTTTTCCCTCCTCCGGAGACACACTCGACTTCCCTCACATACTTGACTGCTTCCACTCCGGTACTGATTTCTGGGAACTACTTAGGGCTTTTAAATTTTTTTAATTAAAAAAAAATTTTTTTTTAATTAAAAAATTTTTTATTTCATTTAATTTTTAAAAATTTAATTTAATTTTTAAAAACTTTTAATTTAATCAAAATGAACTTGTTTCCCGTAAAGTCCCAGTTTCCCTGTAAGTATGAATGGTGGTAAGATGCTGGCCTAGAGTATATGTGGATATTGACTGTAGAGGCTCTGCCTACTTCACACAAATGATGTTCCTGAAAGGTATATAAATCAAACTATTTTAATGAGCCAAGGAAGATAATTCAGATGTTTGCATTTGGTCTTTGTTAAAACAGCGTATTCCTTTATGTAAACCAGTTGGGTCACCATCATGGCAGATTTTCAAAGGTTTTCTTATTGTGAGTAGCCTGGTGATATATAGGTAAAATGTAATTCCATCCCTAGAGGTCATTTCTACTTTTTTTTCCCTATTCCTTTTCAACCCCTCACTCCACAGACCAAGCTACTTTTCATGTTTTATGATAGGCTTACTTACAAACGAGTCTGCTCATTTCTGGATTTGGGGAGATTACACATACTTATATGTTAGACTTGGGAAATACTGGCCCAAGAGGCCATCCTATGTGCCTCTCCTGTCTGTATTCCATGACCTACATATTTGCCTTCTATTGGGTACCCCCTATTATATAGTGTGTGGGTGGCAGAAAACTTGTTTATCTGCCGGAAGATACAAATTTGAGTAAGACAGGGCTTTAGTCTCATAAAGGAGACTAGACAAAGAGATAAGTAATCACTCTTCACATGTGGCAGAAGGTGCCAAGTGCTTCCAGAGGTGCAAACAGCACTATGGATTTCGGAGGGGAGGATTGCACCTGGCTTGATTTCCCAGAATTTTAACAAGATAGGCTAAGGGAGAATTCCATGTGCAGGGGGCAGCACTGGAATAAGCAGACTATGTTCCTGAGACATTGAGAGGTCTGGTTTGTTGGGGTTCATGGTTCATATCAGGAAACTGTGGTCGATAAGCTTTAATGTGATACATTGGAGCAATGTTCTGGGGGGTCCTGGGCAGATAGGCAAAATAGTTCTTCTTTTGGGATGCCAGGGTGGCTCAATTGGTTAAGCCACTGCCTTCAGCTCAGGTCATGATCCTAGGGTCCTGGAATCGAGTCCCACATTGGGCTCCTTGCTCAGAGGGGATCCTGCTTCTCTCTCTGCCTCTCCTTGCTTGTGCTCTCTCTCTCTCCTTCTCTCTCTCTCTCTCTCTGATAAATAAATAAATAAAATCTTTTAAAAAATAGTTCTTTTGTAGTAAGTGGAGAGTTTTTAAAGGTTTTTTAATAGAGCAAGGCTATGCTCAAAGCCATTCTTTAGAATATTTAAAATAAAAGCTGTTTTAAAGTAGGTCAAGGCAGGGAGACCATATAAGAGGTTTCGGGGGTGATAGAATCTACTGATGAGAGCTAGGGTGATGGCATCGCATTTGGGAAGGAGATGAATGTAGGATTTCAGAGGATGTGGGTAATGAGCAAGAGGAGGATGAGTAAAAGCCAGTGGTGACTTAGAGAGCAGGCCTGACTCTCGGGGGTGGCAGTGATTATCCCATAAGCAGAAACAGGGGCTCCAGGAGGATAACTTACTTGAGAAGTGGTATACAGTGTGGGTTCAGTTTTGAGCATGTTGATTTTAAAGTATGTGTGAGGCTTTCTGTCGGTGGAGGTAGTTAGCAGGCAGTTGGAAATGTGGCTGGGACTTGGGAGCAAGGTCAGGGTAGGAAGTGGATTTGGGAGACCTCTGCATAGAGCTGACCTGGGAGGCCTTGGAACTGGAGGTGAATGGAGAGCAAGAAGATATTCCCCAGTAGGTTGGGAGCAGGCCCCCCAGGGAAGTATAGGGAATAATAGTTGGTCATGAAGCAGAGAGGTGGAAGAGCAGGGGGAGGGCAGGCAGTGTGTTAAGGCACCGAAGCCAGAGGAGGAGCAGTGCTATAGAGGAAGAAATAATGGGGATTGAGGTTGTGCTGATGGTGAAATGTACACTATTTTTGGAAAGAGTTTAGTTCACAGGGAAAAGGAAAAGAATGGGATGGTGATTTAAGGAATAGCCAGGTTGAGAGAGTATTTGCTTGATTTATAGTTTAGTGTGAAAAGCTTGAACATGTGTTTTGGTTTGATTTTGGTTTTTTTGAAACCTTTATATTGGAAATACGTAAGAAAGGACATGAAGATAAACGTACACTTCAGTGAATCATGAAGCAAACATCGACGTACATGCATCACCCATGTGAAGAATTAGAACATTGTGAGAGGCATGTTCCCGCTCCATGGTCTTGCCCTGTCACACTTGCCCTCTGACACAGGTAACCTCTCTCCCACCTTTTCTGGAAATCCTTTGCTTTCTTTACAGTTTTACTACCTACTTGTATATCCCTGACCTCGACAGTTTAGTTTGGCCTGACTTTCAACTTTATATAAATAGGATCATGATATGTATTCTTCAGTGTCTGGCTTCTTTTGCTTAACAAAATATATTTTTTTAAGATTTTATTTATTTGACAGAGATCACAAGTAGGCAGAGAGAGAGAGAGAGAGGAGGAGGAGGTAGGCCTCCCACTGAGCAGAGAGGATCACGACCCGAGCCAAAGGCAGAGGCCTCAACCCACTGAGCCACCCAGGCGCCCCTGCTTAACATTTTTAAGGCTTATCTACATTCTTGTGTGTAGTTGTGTGATCGTGTTTGTATGCCCAGTGAGCCAGCAGAGCTCAGTGGAGCATCGTAGAGCCAGGAGAGGAGATGTAGAGGGAAGAGACAAGGTAATATGGAGGTAGGAAAGTATTCAATCAAAAGTACAAGAAGGGGGCTCATCTTCTTATGGGGGAGAAAACACTCAGAATTGAAGAAAGAAAGCTATAGAGAGATTTTGGAGGTTCTGTTTGGAGGGGTTGATGAAATTCATTTGATTCAACAGGGTTGCCATCTAGATGCACTGCCTGGCCAGAGGAGACAGGTGGTTTTAGGAACTGGAGGAGATGGGGAGTGTTTGGGTAACTACTGTTCAGACTGCAGGTAGAACTCAGCCCCAGATGAATAAAAAGATTTCTAAATTGTAGCTGAGGGTCCAGCTAGGAACAAATTTAGAGCTGAAGTTGATAGTATTTCAGCTTTTTTCCCCGGTGATCTTTTTGTACCATTCCTTCCCAACTGGGAATTAAAAGCAGAAGAAAGCAGAGGTTTGCTCAGATCCTAAACTTGGCAAGAGGATTATGGAGAAGATCAGTTCTTCCTTCTATACTTTGCCAGCTATAAACCAGCTTCCCTGGTCCAAAAGTGTGTATGATCACGTATTGATCACCAGCTACAGGGTGACCCTCCCGTCCAGGATTCAAGGCCATCCCTCAGCTTGCCTCAGTCCTGCCTTAGCTCGCATCGCTGTCCTGTGGCTACGCCCTCCCATCCAGGCACAGAAGCTGCCCCCAGCATTCAATCTCCTTGTTCATTTCTGCTCCTTTGGTTTATTTTCTCTTCATAAAAATGCCTTCCTCTGTCTCCAGCATGACGGCCACAACTGTTTTTTCAAGAAATTCAATTGTGAAGGGAAGGAGAAAGAGAAAGCACAATAGAAGGGAGTAGAGGCTCAAGACAAGGTTTTTTGATTTAGTTTAACAATTATTTATTGAGCTCCTGCTGTGTGTCTCTATATTGTCTTTCTAGCTAACCCAACTTTAGATCAGAGGCCTAGATCAGCTTGTGTAGGCCTCATTTGTCCCAGTTAAAATTCCTTGTTCTAACTGTGGGATGAAAGGTGTTGGTACAGGCCATTTGTCCTGTAGGATCACATAATTAGGTAGACACTATTTTTCCTTTGTGGTCACCAAAGTTCATACCTGCCCCAAGAGGACCTGTGTGTGGATTTGCTGTAGCACTCAGCTGACTTGTTCCTGGCCTGCAGACTTCTTCTGCAGTGAGCTGGCCATGGCTTTGTGTGGAGGGATGCTTCTTAGATGAGACTGGACATAAGAATCATTGAATCAACTTTCTATCTATTTATCTATCTATCTATCTATCTATCTATTTATTTATAGATGAGGAGAGGAGCAGAGGGAAGAGAGACAATCCCAAGCAGTTTCCACACCCAGCATGGAGCCCAGTGTGGGGCTCAATCCCACAACCCTGAGCCAAAATCAAGAGTCGAATGTTTAACTGATTGAGCCACCCAAGAGTCGAATGTTTAACTGATTGATTTTAAAGCCCCTGAATGAGCTTTAAAAAAAAAAAGTCTCCGGATGGATATTTCTAGGGGTGGGCACAGGGGCCAATGCTTTTGACAGGCTCCTTGGGAGCTTCATTTCATACACAACAGGTTTGAGAACACCGATCGAGTATACTTACTTATGTTCTGGCCCTTCTGTCAGTGAAGGTTGGTAGTCTTTTTGAGTCCTGTTGGGGCTTTCTTTTTCCATTCTTGTTATCTGTACTCATACTCCTCTTAGACGAGCATAAGGCATTATGTGACTATTCATTTGTGTACTAACAGTGTGCTCACTAAAACATTAAATGGTTCAAAACAAACGAGATCAATTGAATGTACATTTCGATGGTGCTGTAACGGATTACCCTCAAATTTCAGTATCTTAGTCCTTTTCCCAAACAAGAAAAGGTCTTTTGTGTGATTTAACTACCACTGAAATCCTGATTGCCCCCGGCTTCTCACATCCTTAGATGGTATTCTTTAGCCATAGGACAGCATTTGCTATTTTTGCCTATAGTGCTGTACACTCATGCCTGACCTCTGCCAAGAAGAAGAATCATTCACCCACCTGGGGTTTGTTAAGTCCTTGACTTCTACCATGCTGAAGTATTGACCAGCGTCTACCATCTATTCCAGAATGGATGGCTCTCCATTGCAGAGAGAAAGCTTGTGAGGGGCCAAATAAGTCTTGATGGTCCATTAGAAATTATGAGTTTCATCACATACTCCTGTTAAGCTTCTTTCCAGTGCTCAAAAGTAATGAACTTCAGGCATTACCCCATCGTGATTGCCAGTGGCTTTGTGCTTGAGAAGGAGATTGTGCCCAGCTGAGAGCTCTTTGGCTCTGTTTCCTTCATGGGCCAGGCTTGGCTGTCTCACTGAGGGGCATCTCAGATGTTTTTTCCTCTTCTCAGACTCATCCCACACAGACCGCCTTCCTCTCCAGTGTTGACCTACACACTCATTGCTCCTACCAGATGATGTTGCCGGAGTCAATAGCCATTGTTTGCTCCCCCAAGTTCCAGGAGTAAGTACATTGATGCGGTCTGGGCATTATAAGGAGATAGTGGGGAAAAGCCTATCAGGAAAAGGTTTCCATTTGGCGGACCTTGTTCTCTGTAAAATATATAGATTGTGATCATAATTGGCTGTTTTTAAAAGTTACCTTCTAAGCACCATATCCTGACACATCTCCTATGCTTGTTTAAAAAAGATAGCCAAAGCAACAGTTTTGATGCTTTTCTAAGAAAAGGACATAAGAAATTTGAAGTGTTTGACTTGAAGCAATAGGATTTTTAAGAGACTGGTGTCAAATTAAAGAATTTCAAAGTCAAACAGATTATCTCAGTTAACTTCTTTTTCATTCTAAATCCTGTTATTTACTATGAGTTCTCCAAGCAAACTAGAGTGGTGGCAGTGATGAGTCATTCTCTAACTCTGATTCATTCAGCAGAGAAGAGACCTGTGTGCCAGCATACTTTTGAAGCTGTCTCAAAACGAACCCCGTGTGTGTGTGTGCTCGCGCGTGTGCATGTGCGTGTGTGTTTGGGACTAGGGAAACACCTTTGCTTGATTCTGGGCCTGCTTTTTTTTTATTGCAGAACTGGATTCTTTAAACTAACTGACCATGGACTAGAGGAGATTTCTTCCTGTCGCCAGAAAGGATTTCATCCACACAGCAAGGATCCACCTCTCTTCTGTGTACGTATCTACATAGAAGAAGTTGGGGCTATGCCTCAAGCAGGGAGGACAGTCTGAGCTGATGAGGTACATTGTCCTTTCTGACCCACGCAGAGGATCAACCTTGTCATTTATCTTTGTAAATCTTCCTAAAAAGAACATACATGGGAAGCGATGTGGGATAGGAATGGATTTGAGTTGTAGCTCTGCCATTTAAGGACTATCTTGGATTAGATTTAATTTTCCTGGGCGTCAGCCTACTCATCTGGAAAGGGGGATGATAATGATGATAATCCCTACTTTATAGGGTTAGTGAGAGGCTTAATTGAAGAATGTACCTGGTGCAGTCGGTGGCTTATTAAATGTTAGTTTTTTTCCTTCATCGACACCATTTGCTAAGGCTGTACTTCAGTGAGAGATTTAAATTCAAAGGAAAAAAGCTCCTTAAGATTGGTAAGGTATATTTGATTCTGAAATGTTGCTTAAATAATAGGGATTTATTTTTCTGACCTTCTTAGGAAGTTGGTTTTTTTTTTCCTAAGTTATAGTCCATGAATAAAAAGTTTCAGTTGCTGGTAAGATCAGTATGTTTCAATTTGTCCCTCAAATCTAATGTGATAGATTGCTTCCCTCCATGCTGGCTATGGAGCGTTATTTCTTTTGGGTTCACCAAAAAGTGACCAGTGTGGAAAAGGGACTCAGAACCTTGTCACATGAAAGGAACCAGGGATGTTTAGAGGAGAAACCTCAGGGAGGATCTGAAACCGACTTTCAGTGAAAGAAGAATTATTGTATGAAAAGGTATCGAGTACGCTTCATAGGCCTCCTAGAACTGAAACTAAGTCCTCACGGAATGACAGTTTTCAGCTGAGTTTGAGAAAGAACTTTCTGACAGATCTGTTCCAAAATAGGTCTGCCGGGAATGTAATAAATGTGTGGGTACCAGGATGTTGAAATAGTGGCTGCAAAAACAGTGCCCACATTTCCAGTTTTTCAGTTATAAAGACCCCTTTTGCATGATGAAACTAAGCATTCCCCACGTGACAGTGGGTGCGCTGTATTAGCTGGTTGACACAGTCACCCCCCAAAAACTAATGAATTCATCAGTTCTTTCGAAGAAACGTAAATTTCATGAGCAACTCTAGAATATACATCCAATTGAAAAGTAAATGAAGATACGCGGGCCCACATTGATTGAGGCTACAGATAGGGATTGGGGAGTCACTGATTCCCGGGCCTCTCACCATAACCTCATGTAAGGAGCAGTTTGGCTTCCAGACTGGAAATCACTAGCTAGAATAAGCATGTTAAACAAGAAGGTTTAAAAAGTGACTTCTTAGAATTTTCTAGGACTTTCCTTTTTTTTCTCTTTCCCTGTTGTAGAGTTGCAGCCATGTGACTGTTGTGGACAGAGCAGTGACCATCACAGATCTTCGATGAGAATTTGACTCGAGCACTTCCCAAGAACTATAAAACCATATCAGTGTACTGTAGGCCCTTAATTTAAACTTTGCAGAAGGCTCTGGAAGCCTTTTTAGACAGAATTAAAAGTGAGTATCACCTGGGGGAGAGCTGATTTTCCATTTCTGGTTTAAAAAGAAATAATTGGCTGTATTTTTTACGCAAGTGTGGAAAAATAGCATGATTCCACTAAGACAACTTTTCAGTCTGTCTGCAATTAAAAAATTAAGTTGAAAGAATGGTATAATGAACACTTAATCTATACCCTTTGTTCTAGATTCACAAGTTGTTAACATTTTTTTTTCCTCTAAGCTATCCTCCTAATTTCTCCACCAATTTGTCTACTATTTACCTTTGGAATTGTTAAGGGCATCTATGCAGAAATTTGGAAGCCATTTAGAAAATTTTTGGATTTTCCTGTGGTTTATGACAACATTAATGAAGCTTATTACAAGCGTGACGGATAGCTCACTATGTCTGACCAGATGGTGAGGCCCAAAAACCCTGAAGAGTGATTTTGTCAGGAAGTATTGTTGTTTAACAAATATGTCCAGATATTTTTTTTCCTCTATAATAAAACAACGATTAACATATTTTGTGTGTGTATGCTTTAGAGTGATCTGTTTGATCAAGTATTGTGGAAACAGGCTAACTAAAAGGTCTGATTGTTTGGGGAAAGGTGAGGGGAAAATGGGATTTGAGCTGGGCTGATACTGAAGGTGTGTCCTAGTTCACTGTTAACTGCTCAGTGTCGTTTGTGTGCCTGTTGCCATCTTCCAGGGCTGTGAAGCTTTCTGTCCTGGTGTTGTCTCAAGTGGGTCATCCCATTCACTTCCTCCTTAGGCCCTGAAAGCTTTCAGCTAACGATAATGGAGCCTTTATTTGCGGTGCCAGCTTACGCTCCAACTGAGTGATTGCATTCCCTTGCCCCCCCCCCCCCAATGTTGTCATGTTGACTGTGTTTTTCTGACTCAGGCAACATCTAGGAAGGTGTTTGAAGCTGCAGTTGGTTCTGTATTTCTCTTCCTATGAGCTGAGCCTAGTGTTCTAAGGTGGCCTAGAAATAATGGTATTGTTTGTGACCTCTCAGGTGAGGACAGGTGAGTAAATACCTTGTATGGGACAAGAATGAGTTCTTTTTATATCAAAATTCTATGGGGAAAAAGTCTGCAAATGTATGAAGTTTTGCTTCATTTTAAAGTTTTGTGTCCTTGAATATATTATGTTCTTTATCACTCAGGTTAGTGTTCCTTGAACTTTTCCCCTGGAAGAACCACGTTTATATTCTTCTTCCTCTTGGGTTCCTAACTCCCAAGGTATCGGAAATTCTTCCTTCTTCAGTTCTGGTGTAGGGAGTGTGGGGCCAAGGGAGTCTGGGGAGGGAAAAGAGTGCCTCTCCTCTCACTGTCTTCCTTTCCCTACTATAGCCCTAGAGGCAGCCTGGACTGTCCCACCTTGCCTTAACAGTCCTATAACTGCCCCATTCTGGTACTTTCTAGGAAATTCATCCTTTCTTTCCATGCTCAGGGTACTGCTTAATTTAGGGCTTTATTGTCCCTTGTTTGAACTCATGCAATAATAGGCTTTTACTAGGTCTCTCTGTTTCTTTCTTTCTTCCTTTTTTCTTTTTTTTAAAAAAAAAAAAAAAAAAAAGAACTTTAATGGACATTTCTCCAAAGAAGGTAATATACTATATGTAAACTAAGTTGAATGTAAATTAAAAAAGAAGATATTCAAAAGGCTAATAAAAGATGCTCAAAATCACTAATCATTAGGGAAATACAAATCCATTCACAATGATTTAACACTACACACCCCTTAGGATGTGTAACAATCCTAAAATAACAAAAGGCGAGGAGGTGGAGAAATTGGAACCCCTGTGCACTGCTTGTGGAAAAGTAAAGTGGTTCAGTGCTTTGGAAAATAATACAGAGGCTCCTCAAAAAACCAGAAATAGAATTACTATATGATTTAGCAATTCTGCTTCTTGGTATATGGCCCCCCAAATTTGAACAGTGACATGAATAGATATTTGTACATCCATATTCAAGGCAACATTATTCACAACAGCCAAAAGGTGGAAGCAACCCAAGTGTCCATCGATAGATGAATGGATAAACAAAATGGTGTATATACTTAAAATGGAATTATTATCCAACCTTAAAAAATTCTAACATACGATGTGGATGAACCTTGAAAACATCAGACTAAATGAAATAAGTCAGTCACAGAAGGATAAATAATGTCTGATTTCACTCATATGAGATACTCAGCATAGTCTAATTTATAAATACAGAAAAGAGAATAGCAGTTACCTAGAGTTGGGGGGCAGGAAGAATGGGAAATTAGTGGTTAATGGGTATGAATTTCAGTTTTGCAAAGTGAAAAACGTTTTGAAGATGAATGGCGGTGATGGTTGCACACCAATGTAAATGAATTAAATTCCAGTGAACTACACACTTAAAATGATTAAAACAGTAATATTTATGTTTTATATATTTATATACTTAATTGTAAAATATATACTTTACAATTAAAATAAATTCAAAGAACAGAATATATGAGGCCACACCAAACTTACTGATTCAGAATTTCTTGATAGACTTGTGTGTGGCCTGAGTATGTTATTTTTATAAAGAAATTTTCTTTCTAAAAGAAATTTTTTTCTAAAAAAAAATTTTTATTTTTACACTCTGTGTAAGAGTGATGAACCACAGACCTGTACCCCTGAAACAAGTAATACATTATATGTTAATAATAATTAAAGACAGAAAGAAAAAAAAAAACCTGCTGGGATTCTGATTGTACTGGATGATATCCTGTCTTGTTCCCGATTTTAGGAAAGAAGCATCCAGTCTTTCATCATTGTCAGCTGTGGATATTTTTTTGACATAGAGGAAGTTTCCTTCTATTCCTACTTTGCTGAGATTTATTTGCATGTATTTATATGATGATATTGTTTTTCTTAGTCTGTTGACGTGGTGCATTACATTAATTGATTTTCTTTTTTTGTTTTATTTTATTTTGTTTTGTTTTTGTTTTTTTTTGTTTTTTTAAAAAGTTTTATTTTTTATAAACATATTTTTATCCCCAGGGGTACATGTCTGTGAATCGCCCGGTTTACACACTTCACAGCACTAACCATAGCACATACCCTCCCCAATGTCCATTACCCCACCCCCC